>NIUQ01003038.1:0-19216 GCA_002796945.1 Plectus sambesii
CATCTCTCTTCCAGGTTCCCGCCGCGTCAATGGCTGACTGCCCCGGAGGCGGTTCTGCCGATACTGTTGGTAAGGGTATCAAGGGACAAGAGGGCAGTTTGAAAAAAGCCATCGAAAAAGCTGCCACTCGAGCACCCGCTCTGCATCGATTCAAATTACACTGATTAATGTGCCATTTCTGGAACGGCGACGACACATATCACATGATGATTCAGCCTTTTCAAGATGTCATATATATTCTGACGTTCATGCTTGTTTCCTTTGCTATAGGCTCCCAGTGGTACTGTATTAGTATTTTTCAGTGTTGCAACTAAGTTATAAACTTAGATACTTTTGTACTGTGAGTAGAAATATTTATTTTTCTGCTGTGTAAAGTTGATCAATCATTCTATACGTATTTTTAAGTAACTGAATTAGTTAACT
Source organism: Plectus sambesii (assembly GCA_002796945.1). Lineage (NCBI taxonomy): Eukaryota > Metazoa > Nematoda > Chromadorea > Plectida > Plectidae > Plectus > Plectus sambesii. The sequence continues at coordinate 424 of NIUQ01003038.1, forward strand.
TAGTTGCAACGCTGGTATATGTACGTTGGTAGCCGTGATCATCAAAAATCGTCGTTCATTAAAAGTTTGCGCTGCCAGGATTCTTGTATAGAAGTATAAAAACTCACTTGATTTAATGATTGAAGAAAAAATGAAGGTCAGTACATCAGCCCCGCGATTGCGTCAACTAATTCTAGGTGCTCTGCTCTTAAGGTTTAAGAAACATAAAAAATAAGACATCGTGGCATTAAGGTGCTAAGCATTTAAAAATTTAAAAATATAATATGGTTTATAGGGGTCTGCTTTTTATATATTACCAAACTGGAATCTGAGCCTATGAAGGGGCGTGAAACGACTGACTTTATCAATTTTTCACGAGTACTTCACTAATATTGCCTATTTGGAGGGGGTAGAGATTTGATTCTCTCAGTTTTGGCTGCCTATAAAAAGAGAGCAAACATCCTTACTTGTTTATTAAAACATACACACTAACCTGCCAAGCCCGCGGGTGGTCGAGTTTGCTCCTCCAAAGAAACACAATTCGGAGCAATATGACTTTTTCTTGAGCATACGTAACTAAATGTTTCTATTCTTGAGTGAAGCAGTTGTTCATCATTTTTCTGGGATTCGTTTCACAAAGTAGCCTCGGCGTGCTCAACGCTCCGCACTTTTTGCTCAAGATTTCAGTCCCTTTTGACAAATTAAATTTTCAAAATGAATGTTGAAACAGTTTAAAAAAATAAAATAACGAATCATGGAGACGTCGAATGTTGGGAGCACTTTATCCGCTCCCCATTTCCTTACGCCAGATATGCGCTTTGGAGATCTTGGGAGATTATAAACACCTGAAGCCTGAATCCAAGCGCTCCTATGTCATACGCCAACACAGGAAGACAGGGTCACCACTTCATTACACATCTTTAAGTTCACTCGTACTGTTACCTTAATCCGGTTCTCCAAATGGTCGATATAAATCGTTCTAAAACTTTATTGCACCCAGACGGCTAGCGCATGCCAATATACCAGTTGCGCAGCCGAAAATCATTAGTCTTCTTTTATTTGCCCTTCAGTGTCTCTCTGTCACACTGTCTGTTTGAATAAAACTGTATCTTCATACCTCGCTACTCTACCCTACGTGGAAGGCCGTAGCAATGTGCGCCGTCTACAACTTTCTATGCATATTGTCTCTATTCGCGGTGGGTTACGCCGGAAAAGTTGGAGGTAATTAAAAGTTTTGTCCATAATGCATAATGATATTTACAGTGGTTTAATATTCAAAATGATACAATATGGCATTATGTAGCTTTCTTTCCTTCCTTATGGTGTTTAATATTAAATAGCAGAGACAAGTGAAACTTAAGAGGAAAGCGTATGTCTATGCGACAGTAATGTTAAGAAGAAAGGGCGCCTTATATTTCATTTGGATCAAGAGAAATCCGAAGAAACTTCCGATCGTCGACTGTTGCATATTGAAGAATTGTTTGATAATTAACGCACATGGCGATAGGCAAATGCAAAAGTATCAATGGGCTAATATCATATGAAATACTGCCGCTTTAGTAAGGATACTTTCCAGTTGAATGAGGGCATTTCCCATAATGAATTGAATTAAGAAGTGTACTTTCCTTCGACATTACAGTTTCTCAAAAATTGCATTTAGCTTATTTTTTCGTATTTAAAGCTGAACATTAAAATTACAGATGAATGAGGCATAATATTGTAATTTCATACGGTCTTTAGACAGCAAACATTTGCAAACAAACAACAGTAAAAAGCAAAACAACGTAAAAAATCGACATTGACCGGTTTCTTCTCAAAGACGCGAATCGGCAGAGTGTTTCGGCAGACTCGTGCCATCATATATCATTCATCAAATTCTTTAATTTCACTGGCATATGTTACTGTAGTCGGCGCCAAGGGGGAGTTTAAAGGTCACCTAAAGCGTCTTCGATTTTGATTAATAAGAAGTTCAAATATCTGTGCTTGTGCATGTCAAAACTACTCAGCAGATGCCCCAATATTTTCCCGAAAGTCTTATCGGGATTTTTTGAGCGCCTTTATTAGTGCACTAATGTTCCCCATGACGAACTCTTAATATCCATATTTCTATTAGAGGACCCAAGCAACACCAAATCCAAGCCTAATGAAAGGAGTAAAGTAGGAAGTCTGCTATAATGCGAGAGAAAATTCTAATCCAATAACTTCCCAACCGTTTCCATTCTTCTGCATATTTTTTTTCAGAATGTCGAACTGAGTGCGCAGAACTGAACAACTTCAAGATTGTCAGGGTGCACCTGCGCGAAACAAACGTTAGCGCCGGCCTCTGCCAGAACTCCAGCGGCGAAAGCGCCAAGGTTGTTGCTTTAATCTTATTCTGAATTCGGTTCATATGGTAAAGTACAACTAAAGATCTATCACAATTTGCGCCACGGCGTATCGGCAGCCCAGCTAATCAAAGACAAACACATATCAGATTTAATCAAATCTGTTTCATAGCATCGCACAAGCTTCCAACGTTCTTTAAATCACACGCTTTTATAAGAGCTAAAATAAAACATTTAACTTAGATAATGCGAAAAGTTTCATCATATAGTACCCTCAAAATCGACATTGTCAAAGCACTGCAATGCTCAAGAAATTGCACATGTACGGAGCGTCGATATAATGGTGATTGATTTCAGGTGGCTGAATACATATGCGATTTGAAGGTGGGCCTCTGGGTGCCAGACATGGAATCGGAAGAGCAGTTCAGCTTCTTCCCGACACCTTGTCCCGCTGTCACCATCGTTGAACAGTCAGAAATTGACACCTGCCCCGGCAACGATAAAGGACCCACTCCTTCAACAGAGCCCAGTTCGACTCCTAAGCCTATTCCTAGTCCCGAAGACAAGAAGATAGACGAAAATCAGGTGTCACCGCCCATTAAAACTACCTAGTTACTGTTGCCCATGGCAATTTCCTTTATACTTAGTGGTTGAGTTTCGTTTGAACCACTTGCCTAATACTTGCATTTATGATACTTGTGTACAAGCACGCAAATTTTTTATGCTACTTAAAAAACGTTAAAACCCCAAACGTTTCTAACGTATTTCGGGAGCAACTCAATCTGTTTCACATGGCACACTGATGTTATAAGACTGCGTCACAGCCACTGATCGAGTTTAGCTGTTTATTGCGGACACTCATTGCATTCTATCAGGAAGTGGGTAATTATGAAAAAATGTTCGCAATGGATGTGACGCAAGAGCCCTTTCAAGTTCTCGTGCAAACTGTTCCGAGTGCTGAATTGAAGTAAGAGCGCTGCCGGCGTGGCAAGTCAACCCGGACGTCGTTATTAACTTCTTATCGCGTGGCACGCTTGAGAACCCGTCAGCGATGGTGACACTGATCATACCACCCAAAGCACATCCCATCCACAACTGTCACTACCGGTAGTACATTCTCACTGAAGTCCAAGTAGAAAACTTGTTTCTTCACATAAAACTCTTCGTTCTTTACGCTTTCCTTATTTCGCCAGAACAACGCTATCAAAGAACGTACGAAGGCATAATTCAATTACAGAACACCAGTTTAGCGCGCCCAATTGAACCCAAACAAAATAACACAAAGTGGGCGCCCATAAATAAATAATCTGAAAACGAGAATAATAAAAAGAGAAAATTTGGGAATAGTTCGGTCACATGGAGCAGCACAACATTGCTTGAGGAAACAATAAATAACAATAAAAGCAACAAGATTTTCATCATACAAGGACAGCGCTTAAAGTTTGATCTCAACAGCGCCTCTCCAACCATCGCCAACGTGGCGCTAACAACAACGAGACGAGCACAACAACTGATCACAATCCACTGCGATATGGCGCAGAAACCATTTCTATTAAATAACACGCAAAAATACTTCTTCTCCGCGCAGTTCATTACAATTTCAACAACAATTATGAGAGCCGCCGCGCCGAATTCGGACAATTTTGAATCGAAACGCAGCTAGTTCTTTATGCGCTAGACAGCCCAAGGTTTGGGCGCGAAATGTGATCTGATAGCAACTGGCTTGAGAGCAGCAAATGACACGCTACTTCATACAGGACCATTCTCTTCTGTCAATGTCCTGTAATCGGTTGATGCGTCGATACATCAGCTTCCACCAGAGGAAGCCGAGAACACTGCAAATGGTGACGAGCACGTAGTAGCTGTCGATCGAGGTGCTGCAGACGTTTCCCGCCGCTGTACAACTTTCCTCCAACTCCTTCGTATTGCATGCTCCCAGCCATCTGAAATGGATATGTTTTGAAATAGCATGAACATTAATTTGGTTGCATTGCAAATATCCGATTATTATAATATTTGGTTGCGGTAAATATCGGGCGTGTTATTATAAATTTCTATTTCGGGAATGTTCTCAATATGTAAAAATCGAATTACTATATGCAAAGCTCGAAAACGGTGCAGTTTCATAAATTTAAATAAAGCAGTGATAAAGTTGAGACAAGAACGAGCGCTCAGTTTTATCAACAATACAGTCATTCATTATAATTCGCCACCTTTGCATTCAAATCTGTGAACCTTGCACCCAATTTTATCATTTCTGCATTCAGCTTGAACGCAAATTTATCGCAATTGAATGAAAGATGACGAAATTAAATACATAAGTGACAAATTAAGATGAAGGAGCCTGAAAGTCAGCCATCTTGATGCAAAGTCGCCCTTTTCAACTGTAATAAAATGCTTTATACTATATCACTCGCTGCTCTGTAAAGAGAAATATGATTGTCTTACTCTTCACTGCCGGGCTTAATGCAGCCCTTCCAGTTGAAATAGTCAGCAATGCTGAGCATAAGAGTGACGGGCCAATTGCCGCCGAGATTGTTGAGAGTGTTCAGAAGCGTCATGTACGTCCCGCCCACTTTGGGGTCGGAGATCTGCGCGTAGAACGCCATCATCGACACAAAGATACTGTACGTTGCCACCTGAAGCAGAGAAACATGTCAAGTACCCCCAAATAAGGAGGATGCAGGATAGCTTAAAGATTTTCGCGATATATAATAACTTTATTCTATTTATTCGAATGCAACATAATTTCATTCGATCATCTTCAACTACCTTTGTGCAGCGCGAATAAATGCGACATATGATATTGACAATTTTTATCACCAAAAATTCCCTGTGAATCCTGCCAGAAATAGCTATTATGAGTATTATTTATAAATGCAAATGCAGAATATGTACGATGCGCAGAATTTGAAATGAACTCAAAAGCCACAATGGTTGGGAAGTAATTAATAATTTTTTTTTGCAACACCGCTATATTAATGCAAAAAGAGGAAGAAAAGAGGAATGCTGACCTGATGTAGCGCATAGGCGACCACCCAAACGACGTATACCATCTTTGAATAAGAACCATTTTCCGTTTTGAACGACGGTGTCCACCAAATTAAAACTGCGAACACAGCGCCCATTATAATCCTGAAAAGTGGATATATGTACACTTTGGCTACGGTGCACCAATAATGAAAGTATCATGTTCATTTCTAAAAGAATTTCTATCAGAGTTGAAAGGCGTAAATTACTAGGTATAGAACTGAAAGAACATGCGATTTAAAACTACCTCACCTATAAGGGTATGCGCGAAGATAGACGTTAAGCGGCTTGGGTCCAGCAGTGTACCTGCCGATGAGCCAGGGGAGCAAGACCTGGACAGGCGTGAGAAACAGTCCCATGCTCGCCAGTTCGGCTTTTGGAACTCCCATCTCAATCAGCTTTAGGCCTGTCATTCCATCTGTCGCAGCAAATGCGAGCTGCAAATATTTGAATCAACATATATAATATTTGAATTAATATTTATAGGTGATTAATAAGTGGGTTATTGATTATTTTATACTTAAGAGTAAAATTTTTGCAACCTAATCATGGGAAGGGCAATCGGTAAAATCAAGGGGAGCATATTCAGGTGGCAAACGTTAGGATGAACAACATAAAGAGAGAACGAAGAAGGCGCGTAATAAAGCGGATAAGGAACTCGGGAAGAAAACGAGCGACCGCTCAGGATGACGAGAAAATACAAAATGATACTCGTTGGTGCGGTCCAGTAGAAACAAGCGTTAATACTGTCAAGCAGAACGAACCTTTCCAGTCAGTAAAATGACGACAAGTATGAGCACGGGCTTGAGTTTCATGATCGTATAGAGCAGCTTGTAGGCGTCGACGACGCCCATATCGCCCTCGTTGTCCGCATAGTTGCTGTCGCCCACGGAATGATCCACCTCGTGCTTGAAGACCAGCACTAGCGTCGTCGTGATCATGAAAATCCAGCCCCAGAAGTACACAAAGTCTGAAATGAGTGCAGGAGCAATGTTAGATGGCAGTCAGAGGACGCGAGGTTGGAAGGCGAATTAGGTAGTTGGAAAGCTCTGATCGACGATCACGATTGTTACACTCACTCATAAAAAGCCTCATCATCGAATGCGTTCTGTCCTGTTTAGGATTAGGCTGAAATCTATACCTTCAACCATGGGATAGTTGTGAGTTTGTACAGCGGTCAGTGTCGTCGATCTCGCACTGGCATTTACTCGAAATTTCTTCGTTATTAAAAAAGCCCCCACAAGAGATAACCAAGGATCCTATAAGATTGCGCATGCAACATTGTAGGATTAATTGTATAAGTCAAGAAAATGAAGGGAAAGAACGAGTCGGCTGAGGGACTATTTTATTTTCTCGCCTAAATTGTGCTGCTGCTGCAGTACTAAAATTTCACTTTCGATTTTATGACGAAGAAATTTCGAGTGTACATTCTTTAAGTAAAAATCGACGCTATTCGGTCGATAATTAAAGAGGCAAATATCACTCTACCAGTCGAGAGAAAAGTGCGCAAAAAGATAGTAAAATAGAATTCGGCATGTTGTCGTGAAATAAAGTTAGTGAGCTTGACTACAAGAGGGAAGTTGCAGTAAATGAATGTGGTTAGTGAGGTAACAACATTATTAAACATAAGTGAAAGAGTTACTTATGCATCCTCCATAATTATACGCAAACTTCACCCATACTTTTTGCAATTTCTGAAGTGCGTTCGACGCCTCAAAATACATCGGCAAACAAATAATCAATTGCGATGATTCCGACAAAATGCATCAGCATCGAACCACTTAGCAATCGCTTGTAAAAGCGTCTGAAAGGTGCGTTCGACGTCTTAGCCGACATCAGCAAACAAACCATCTATTGCAGCAATTCCCATAAGATGCATCAGCAAAGAACTACTTAGCAATCTCTTGCAAAAGCGCCCGAAAATAGATGAGCGGGTAATGGGGGCAAAAAGTTGAGCGCAATGAAACGCTATCTGCGTCATGATGCAAATAAATTGCGACAAGAGTGATTAGAAAGAGAGAGAGAGAGAGTGGCGGCGGGCGGGTGACGAAAGAGGGAGGACGCGCGGTCGGCTGCGGGGGTGAAATAAAACGAATTCGCCTTTTGGGGCGCGTCGACCGACCGCTCCTCCATTTCACCCGCTGGCGAACCCGCGCCCGCACTTCGCCCCGGCGGCTAGTCAACGCCACGGATCCGCTCCTTCCATGCCAATTCGCCCTCTTGTCGTTACAGCCTAACCCCCAAAATGCTACTCCTCCTACCCACGCGACAACCCTACCTCTGTCCTTTTGTTCTTCTGCTATTCATCAATGTACTAAATCTCTGCATTCTTAGTAGTCAAGCGAGAGGTGCAAGTGAGCTTTATAAAGATTTAAAAAAGATGTTAACAGGTCTAATCGTGAACGCTTAAATGCTTATGTGTATGTGAAAGGGAGTTCGCAATTAGTTTCCTGACGCTCATTTATTGCTATTGGATAACTGGGGTTGCGAATAAAAGTTCCAATCACTAAGCTTAAGCGATGAAACAGAAGCTAAATTGCTTTGCAATACTTAATGAATTTATTGGCAATTGCATTACTATTATTAACTAAGATTGCGTCATAACTCTCTCAGACCAAAAACAGCCAAATTTGATCCCTAAAATGCCTAACTTGATCAAAAAACTGTACCGCAATGTGCCAAGTGGCAAAACTGCAGAAAGCCCAAGGCGACGAAAATGAATCTCTTTAGTTATTTCAGAAGACAACTGTATATCGCTGAAGCTAAAAGATATAGTCCTAGAAGCGGTGAGCGTGTATCCGCACCAGTATGGCAACCAGGCGCGATACATGAAGCAATTGGCTGAGGAACGCTTCGGTCATTGGTGGTCAGCCGTCATTGTCAACGACAAAGGCACATATGGAATGAGTGCCGTCTACGATAGCTATCGTAATACTAGCTGCGAGATCAAACTCTTTGATGTCTACTACTGGTTGGGAAGAACTTGCTAGAAGCAGAACGTCGCGACTAGATGAAGGTCACTTGGATCTATAGCTAGCGCATCATCGATAATAGGCACATTGCTCAATAAAGGTTCATTTATACGACTGATTTCACGATTGTCGATCGCTTTTTGAAAGTTAACGAAACTTAGTTTGCGTCTACAAACGCAAGACGCTCAAAAAGTTTAAATTTGAGGACTGATTAAACGTTAGACAAAGGTAAGACAAAGACTAAAAGGATAAAAGCGAGTAATGAACCATGTTTCCGACCAAATAATGTAGATTTGAACTTTGAAAGCTGGATCAACATAAGGCCGCTCACTCTCATTTCGAATCAATAATTTCCATTCAAAGTAAACGGTATCATTTGTTCAGACGTATAAATGAACCTTAATGTGATAAAGAATAGAACTCTAGTGAATTCGTGTTTTCTGTCGGTAATTAGAATATGATTCGAACAAGTGGGCAATAAATTCTAACAGTTATCGCAATATAAAGCTAAATGCTTTTTTACAAATGCTAAGAAGAACACTAAAAGAACACTGAAAGGCTGATTCATGCTGGTTCTACAAGCACAGCATTGGCCTTATACACCATGTTCATTTAATAAAGACGTTACTGATTCTCACAGGACATTTTCATATTGAACTCGCTTGCAAAATATACTTTCCGATATGATGAACCTCCTCTTCATATTATAAAGTATCCCTATCAAAGTAAAAACAGCATAAAATAATACAAAAATCGTTCCCAATAAAAAGCAAATCATAAAAAAGTAGGCGAAGGGGGGGACAAAATGGGCCGGTTTCACATCGCGTACTTTAGCTAAAGTCGTACTTTATGCAATGATAAAGGATAGGCTTTAAGTATGACTTCAGCTAAAGTACGCGATGTGAAACCGGCCCAATGACAAAGTTCGGTATAGCAAAGTACCACGAACCGCAAGCGTAGAGTGAGAATGCATGCAGGAAAAGAAGTAGTAGCGAAAGGAAATTTACCACCTGCCAGCGTGACGATTCCGTACGGCTGGGGATGGGTGCGGATGTAAGAGTTGCAGAACTCCGCCGACTCCAACGAGAGGAACACCACGTTGCCCAGGAAGAAACCCGCCGTCTGACCGACGGCGTTGCACGTCGACGCGTAGCCGACGTTCTTCCTGAAAACATAGGAATGGCAAAGACAAATTTACAGGATCTTCCATAATAGTTCGTCACTTTCACATTCAAAGAGATAATTTCTGCATTCAATTAAAATGCTAATATGACAGATATGAATGCAAGATTAATGAAATACGATGAAAGACCCTTTACTATACAGCGCAGCTTAACAAATGCCACGAATCGCGCAATTACAAAATGGCCGAGCATGTGCTAACGTGTCTCGCAATTACATTAGTTTCATAAATGTAAAAACTCATACCTTGACAGAATAGTTAGAGCCCAGCCGTCCACAGCAATGTCTTGCGTCGCAGCGAGAAAATTAAGCGGCAGAAATATGAGCATCAGAAAGGTGACGTTGGGTCCCGATCCTGCAAGACAAGAATTAATTTTGCTTTTTCTGATTAGCAACATTCAACAAACAGTTAATCAAATGTAAACAAATGTAATCAGGTAATCAATAAGTGAGCAGTTTACTGAAATAAGTTTAGCATAGTGAAAGATTTACATAGAAACAATCGACCGACTTCGATGATTTGTGAGGCAAAACTTTCCTTCTTTTCACGACAGCATTTCCCTCTCTAATTAAAGATTTGATCAGAGTGCGAAATCTAGCCCTATTATTACATTGAATATCTGTCATTTTGCCTATCGCATACGCTTTATTAAATCCAGCTACTGTTTACTGAAAGTCTTGAAGAGCTTCCTTGCAGGATTTTTAAAATCATATTTCATCAGCTTTGCATTCAAATTCGTCATCTTTGCAAACAGTTATAATGCTAATATGAGAAATTTTAATGCAAACACGACAAATCACTATGAAAGGTCTATATATCTACCGTAAAAACTAGACTGGAATAAATAATTACCATCTTCGGAATCGCCGAGAATGTACGTCACTTGACTGGACAAGACAAGCATGAAAATGCCAATCAAATACTGAGTGGGGACGAGCCAGGACTTGCGTCGGCCCAGTCGCTGGATGAAACACGAATCGACAATTGGTGCCCAGAACAATTTTAAGCTAAAAATAAGCAAGAATATATCAAACCGATGTAAATCGACGCTGTCTAATTTAAAAATAAGACTACAATTACACGTTCTTAGGTTTAAGCCTGTAATTATTTTCCAGGATCAAGTCTTGATATGCAATGACGAAACTCAAGCGGCAAATTCAACTGATATTTATTTCATCTCGTTCTTTCCATTTTATTTCTTTGACATTTAATGTGGGACCCGCGAAGTAATACGCAATCGAACTCGGCGCTGCGGCGTTTCCTTTCGCACTTTATTACTGACGAAGAAAATATAATTTTAAAAACTGCCCCATTATCACAGGTTCATTTCGTTTGATCCTCTGGCTCAGGCTTATGTTTGGCTAAAGCTATTCGATTTGCCATGACGAAGAAATAGTCCAAAGTATACTAACATAGCTTTAACTATAGAGACTTTGCAACAAACGTGTACAACACTTCAACACGTAGAAAAACGGAGTAAATTCACTTAAATCAAAAGTACCTTAGGCCTGAGCTAAATCCAAAGCATAAGATCCAAAGATACCATATTTACTTCGATAAGAACATTTTATGAGTCGAATTAACATAACAAACGTCCCATTTGATTTGAAAACTGTCCTTCTCAAAGTGAAAATGAAATAAATCTAACGGATGGGAAGATCAGAAAAGGTAGAGAGTCTACGTTACAGTGGAACTGAAGTCAAATGATCGACCAACCTAAAAGGCCAATAAGCTAGTGAGAAGATGGCTTGCTGGGCGTAAGTGACGTGTCTGCTTTGCAGAACGAGCGGAATGCTCGCTATCAGCCCAAGAGGAATACCCTGCAGCAGGTACAGAAACAGAAGCAGAAAGATTGACGAGAAATCGCCTCGGAGATCTTCTTGCCACGATTGCCACCAATTTCCACGACGCCTTACTGAACTGTCCCGACCGGTACTCTGCAATTTTAGAATGAATATGTTTCTAAGGATAATCGTTTCATTATGTGATGTAAATGTATGTAAAATAACAGCAATGCTTTATATCTGCTGAGACGCCGACTTTGTACTTCAAGAAAAGCATTTCTGCGAAATGACGAGTTTTACGTTATGCACGCGATTTATTACAATTTTGAGAGTGAGCATTAAATGACGCATTTTAAAAGAAAAGTTGGTATCTGGCTTTAACCGTGTGCAGTCTTGTTTCATTATATCGTGTAGAAAAAACGCGATCGGATTTTTAAAGTCAAAGAGTGCGGTGGGGCCACCATCACCTGTCCAAACTAAAAAGCAGCTTAAGGAACATTTCAATGCGGCGATTAAGAGGGATGAATTCTTATACATCGCCCATGGCTGCAGTTTGAGGCGCCCCCACCGAACGCTGAGCTAACGTAGAGAGACAAAGAAGTCTAACCCTTGGAAGTGTGCCATCTTCCATCTCTTCCTCTTCGCCAAGCAGCGCCTCTTCGGCCTCTTGGCCACGGTTGGGGCGTCGCTTGGAGCGGTACAGTGAAGGCACATGTGGACCGCTGTCCATGGTGGCAAATTCCGGCTCGGCTGCCATCAAATCCGAGGACCTCAGCGATCGCTGGCGACTTCTAGTGCGACGAGTCAAGTCGCCGTCCATTTTCGTAGGACGCAGGTACCCTTAACCGTTACTTCTTAACTAAGATGAGCGAGTTGTTAGTGAAATCTTTAAAACATGTATTCAATACTCCGATCTTCGCTCAATTTCTTGGTACATAACTAAAAAGGAGAACGAGCAGTTTTTAATTCTCGAGATCCACAGCAACGACAGCGCAGACACTTCGCGCGGAGCACTACCGTACCTAGTATGTACGTGTACTATGAAAATGAAATCTGTACTAACATGCACATCATAGGAGTACTTTGACTTACAGATAAAACAGACAACTCAACCACTATTTTACTATCACTGCCTCACCTTTCATACTGGAGCACAATATGCGGCACGGAGATAAGATACAAGAATATTCTGAAATCAAAGCATGTTTATGAGATTCCGGTGAAATTTTTAAGTTTCGCTATTCATTGTGCTCGATTCTTTTTCTCTCGTTTAATTAAGTGCAGTCTTGGTAGCTCGTCATGTGCAATACAATATTGCCGCTTAATTTAGTGATCACAGCTTGTGATATGATTGATCTGAAGACGACTTCGCTTATCTTTGCAATAAATTTTCAGGCCTAGTTTCGTTTTTGCAGTGCACAATATGTGTCAATGAAATGGTCAATGGAAAAATATCATTAATGACGAGAAATACGGTCTTCGTATGTCGAAATATTGCTGAAAGAGCTGTCGCTTCTAATGAGCACTTGTGAGCTATTCTTTCTCTTTTGAACGCCGCACGAGCGTATGAAAGTTTTAAAAGGAGCCGGGTGCAGTGACTATGTCTGAAGATTTTTGCAATGAAGACTTGGAAAGTGCTAACGAATAAAGATGGTAAGGCGAGCCTGAAAATACTTCAAGAACTGTATGTCGCTGATAGATTCAATGAGTCGAAAGATTCAGAGATAAGTGTGATAACTAAATAGTGAGAATATAAAGGTGCCCATGAATAAAGGCATAAGTCTCTGACCTAAATTGATTGCAAAAAATCTGCATCTTCTGCGATATCAGAGACGTTTAGACAGCTAAGGTGTTACCTTTACAACACCTGGGACCTCCAACTGATTATCCATTGCTAACTATGCAGAAGAATGTCGCTTGCCCCGGCTGCTCTGACGTGTCAACGCGGCTGAAATATTTAACACCGTCCTATTGGCAAGTGACATATTACAATGTTAGGTGGAAGCGGGAACGTGAGCGCTGGAGTTAGCTCGCAGCTGGCGAAAAAAGTGAAGCGCTCTGCCTCCGCTTCTCGTGTGTAAGTCGTCCGCCTGAGAAAGCGTTGTGCTTCGACGAGAAGACAAAAATAATTTCAACCATTCGCTTGAAGTTCCATTATTATATTTAGACGCAGCGTTTGCCGATTTTCTCTTTCTGCAAATCTAGTCTTCAAAAAAGTACATTGGCAGCTGCCGGCAATTTCTCAGAGGATTTGCATAGTCCAGTTTGTTCCGACTGTAGAATTACTCTCTACGGTATTGCTTCGGTTAGATCTATTCTTTGTTAAGTAAACGTCGACAGACGTCTTAAAAACGTAATTATTAAAGTTCAGAACATCAGCAAAGAACACTCAGTGTTAGAATTGAATTAACGAATAGTTGCTGAAGCCAGCGATTTTTGCGTCACTTATATTTATTTTCGATGGACACTTAATTTTTTTAATTATTTGATTTTACAAAACACTGAGATTATATGTAATTCGCTCGAAACTACTTGACGTAATTTTTTCTTTACGACAATCCGCTTTCGAACTTTCAGGGCTGCAAGTAAATCGAAGAAGCAAACAAAAAACAATGATATCGGGAAGCTCTCCTTAAAGTAATTTAAATCACATTTTTATTTACATTCTCTTTAAGGGGACAAATTGCTATTCGTTGACTTCTAATCGGCATTAGTAATGTTGAATACTTTCAGAAATGTATTCTGATGACCATGCAGATCAAGATTCCCGCAACTTTTCTAAGGAAGACCTTCTAATGATGGACACTGTAGCCAATTTCCTTCGAGCATTGCTTCATTTACCCGCGCTGCATGATCAATGCAGTTTAGAGAGAGAGTCAGCCGAGAGGATTCGAAGACTTGTCGTGGTTCGTCTTGTAACTTTATCAATCCCAGTTAATTCTAAACTAGTAGACGCGTTTGATATATCAATGTTGTACACACGTTACTTTAGCTTATCGAGTAATTTACCTAAACTGATATGCATACTTGTAATTTTTATTGGCTGGCCTGCAAAACGTGCATCATTGCACTGCGTAGTATTTTTAAGTGTTAGTTCAAAATATTTCACAATGGTAGATATTGAGAAAGTTGAAACGAAAACGTGGCTACTTGATCGAAACGAAGGTGTACTCAGACCGCTTCCATAAAAATATTGACAATTGAGGAATCGAGTCTTAAGTCTGCGTATTCATCAGTGAATTATCATGTCAAAAGGATACTTAAGCGGAATTCACAAGCATTTTCTCGATTTTCAACTTATATAAGCTCTATGAGACAGGCAACTGACTGGGTTGAATGACAGTCGCATCACTCAGCATTATTCAGGTGACAATTAACAAGAGATAACGATCCGTAAACACCGCAACCGACATTAACTAATGCAAATTATGCCATATCGTATATTAATACTCAATCGAAAATTTTGATACTATCAACACATCTGTACTATGAATTTTGCAATTAATTTGCGTACGCTTCAACATTAAGCTTTCATTTCTCTGATTTGAAATTCATTCTCACTAATTTTCATGTTTGAGCGTACTCAATTTTATTATGTTTAATGCAACAACGAAAGGGACCGCTTATCTCACAACGCGGCAAACTTCTTAGTATTGGAAACTTTAAAAAACGTACCTTCCATTCAGTTAAACAGTGCTGCCATTAGTAATTTTAAACTTAAATTTTAGGCGGCGTTGGGTGGAGATATAACTATAGAATATTTTTTAATCGAACTGCACGACGCGCTTCGCAATACGCCAGTTGGCCTGCCGCCGATAGCTAACTGGATACCACTTTTCAAAGTAAGTCAGCCATTTTTTTTTACTATATTATGGAGTCTTAGCATCCTGTTGATCGCATTAAACAACAATTAATTTCAGTAGCTATTTAAATTTTGCGTTCTCAAAGAAAACACTACCCTAAATCTTCGCGTATATCAATCTTTACACGGTTCAAAATGCCCGCAGTGATTGCTTTGCTACTTATCAATTGTTAATTACTGTACCATAATTGTTATTAAGAAATATCTTCCTGCCATCCGACAATCACTGCTCAACCTTGCCAAAGAGAGGGAAAGTCATATAGGCCAGCATCCAGCGTCCGATCAACAAGAAGAAAAGCTCTCTCGATCGAACACAATTTCGTATCAAACTCAGCGGAAGCATCATCAAGAACAGCAGCAATCTCTCTCGCGGTCGCACACATTTTCAAATCACAACCAGCTGCAGCAACAACAACAACAACAGCATCATCAACAGCATCAGCAACAGCAACAACCAAAACAGTTAATACAACTACAGCAACAATTGCACCAGGAGCAACAGCAGCAACAGCACAAGGAAGTACAGCAAAGAGCTGTACAGCAGCCGCAGCGTCTGCAAAACAGTTCGCAGTATGAACAGCATTTGCAGCAGCAACAAAAGTGGCTTTCGCAGTCAACTCCATTTCTGCATGTTGAACCGCAGCGGCAAGAACAACTACAACAGCAGCAAGTTCGGCAACAACAACATCATCATCAAGAACAACAACACCAGCAACAACATCAACAGCAATTGCACCAGCAACAAAAATGGCTTTCCCAATCAACTCCATTTTTGTACGATCGTCCGCAGCAGCAAGAACAGCAGCAGAAATTACAACAACAATTTTCACAATATCAGCAGTATCATCGGGAACAACTTCACAAGCAGCAACAAGAGCAGCAGCAGCAACAGCAGCATCTTCAGCTACAAAGGCAACAACAGCCTTTCCAACAACAACCACAATTTCAGCAGCAGCAACAAAAGTCTTTTTCGAGTTCAAGTAGCTTCTCGCATAATAGCTCGCAGCGGCAAGAACAGCCAAAGCAGCAGCCGATTCTACAACAACCGCAATATAAACAACAACATCAGCAGCAACAACAAAATTGGTTTTCAAGTTCAAGCTCGTACTCTTATAACAGTATGCAGCGGCAAGGAAAACAGCAGCAGCAACAAAGCTATAGTACCTATTCGTATCAAAGTCCGCAGCGTCAAGAGCAACCGAAAACTCAGTCACAACAAGTGCAACAGCAATCATCACAAAGTCGGCAGTATAATTATCAACAGGAACAACATTTCAAGCAGCAGCACCAGCAGCAGCAACTTCTTCAGCAACAAAAGCAACAAGAACTTCTTCAGCAACAAAAGCAACAAGAACTTCTTCAGCAACAAAAGCAACAAGAACTTCTTCAACAACAACATCAACAACAGCAGCAACAGCAGCAACAACAGGCTGTACAGCTACGTCAACAAGTGCAATATCACCAGCAACATTATCAACAGCGGCAAATGCAGCAACAACAACGGTCTCTCTCGCGTTCAAGTACATTTTTACATGAGGATGCGCATCGTCAAGAACAACAAAATAAGCAGCAGCAGCAGTTTTTACAACAACAGAAACAATTAGAACGGCAACTTCAACAGCAGCAACAGCAATTGCAGCAACAACAGCAGCAAAAGTGGCTTTCGCGTTCAAGTACAAATTTGTACGATGTTCAGCAGCGCCAAGAACAACAACAACAGCAGCAAAAACAACAACCGCAGTATGAGCAGCAATTGAAGCAAGAGCAAAAGTGGCTTTCACGTTCAAGTACATATTTGTATGATCGTCCTCAGAGACAAGAGCAGCAACAACAACAAAGCCAGCAAAGATCACATCAAGAACAAATACAACAGCAGCAAGTTTTGCAACGTCAGCATCAACAAGAACAACAGTTCCAACAGCAGCAGCGGGAGGAGCAGCAGCAACGATTACAACAACTACAAAAACATGTCCAACAACGGCAACAGCAACAGCAGCAACAACAACGAACCCAATCGCTCTCTAGGTCATATACATTTTCAACGCATAAAGATTACGTTACTCCGTCCAAGCCGCCGACCTTCAAGCCAATCAACACGCTACAGGTAAACCATTTCAAGTATACTTTTTAATGGAACATTATCCACTGACGACCAAAATCGAGCAATTTACTTTCGATTAATTCACTGCAACCTCTCTCGTTTCTTTGATTACAAAAGCACAACATATCGTATCGATTTGCATACGAGTGGTCTGTATCCCACTATAATCTACGCGTGCGTCCATATGGTCGTTTAGTCCTGCGAAATGCGATATACGCAGTGCGCAAATGTGGCAGTACTTTTCGGGAGAATTTCCTTTAAGAAACTTTTACTGCTGTGTTACATACACCTCTACTCTATGAAAGTCACTGCATTATTTTCGAGTCTAAAATGTGTTTTTAGCCTGATAAATTAGATATCAAACGAAAAGCTGATTGAAAGTAATACATTCAAACATTTTCAATGAATTTCAGTATGGAGCACTTGCTTTACTAAGGTTATGGTTTTTTGTTTTAGTCAAATTCTACTCTAAACAGATCAAGAACGAGTATGAATTCGACCAATGAAACCACTAAATCATCAACGCTACAGTCCGACCTTCGCCGGTCGATGAGCTGGCCAAGAACTCAAAAGCGCCAGCAGCAGAGACAACTTCAGTCGCAAGAGAGACTGAAAGAACTGCAAGAACAGCAATTTATTCTTATAGAAGAATTGCAGCAGGAAAAACAGAAGATACAGCAGCAACGACTATTGAAGCAGCGGCTACAAAAGGACAAGGAAAAGCAGCCAGAACAGAAACTGAAGCAAGAGCTACTACAACCACAAATACAGCAAAGAAATGGTCCAGTGTTCTCTTTCCATCAAGACTCTCCAGAGCTTCAGCTGATCAAAGTCGAACAAAGGAACATCTATGTCAATGGTCGCCGGCTAGCTGAACTCAGTCCGCATTTCGCGCGCGTTTGCTCCAGCGAGAAGCCGAAAGATGGAATAGGACAGCGTCCTTTGTCAATGGATGAAATGTACAACGATGTTCTGGAGATGCTACGTTGTATCTTGCCCTGCGAGCTAAATGCCTTTCAGCTTCAACCAGTTACAGGTGAGTAATTCTGCGATACTTAAAATCAATTGGCTTCCTAATTTAGTTCAGCAATTTAAGTTCATTTTGCATAATTTTGATAATTGTTGATTTAAAAATATGCAAGATTTCAAGCTATGTTCAAAAAAATAGCAAGGTCGTATTTATGTTTTCATCATAACACGCAGTGTTTGGCATGTTAAGTGTGATGTTGACTCCTTGGTCTACATTTGCAAAAAAACAGTGAGTTTATGTCGGAACAAACGACCCTGATGAAATATCCTATTACATAATAAAAAGTTAGTACTCTACTTAGCATACCGAGTGCCACATCTTGTTTTTTTAAAACATAAGCTGTTCAGTAGTTGAGAAAAAAGAGCAAATGACTTATGGTTGCTATGAAATTGTATGGAAACTGTTTCAGTACGCAATTTCCCAATTCTTGTCCAGATGGCGGATAAATATGAAATTGCTCAATTGATGAACCGCTGTGAGCAGTTTATCCTTCGAGATTTCAAGTACCAGCGAATAGACGATATGACA
>NIUQ01003039.1:0-19270 GCA_002796945.1 Plectus sambesii
TGCCGACTCGAGCCGTATGCCTTGTTTCGAGCAGTAGAAGCAGGGCGCTCGACGGAATGAGTGTAACGAGCATGGGAGCGAGTTGGCCGCCAGCGCCCCACGCAACGAGCGTGTTGACGGCCGTCCAGTGAAGGGCGAGGAGACCTTGACGCGTGCCACGGAAGAAAGGACACACGATGGCGTTGATAAGCGCGACGACCAGCGTCCAGCCGGCGCACAGAGTCAGCGTCGCCGACATGCTCCTGACTCGACGCAGTCGGCTGTATCGACTGACTCATGTACCTCGGGCCCGCTGCGACCACGGCGATAACTGCAACTCTACTCTAAGTCGCCCCATCGACAAACATTACGCAGAGTCATCTGGCGCGCGCACCGACCGACTGACGTCACAGAGAGGAACCGCGCGCAGAATTATTCGATCGCATGCGACCGACACGAAAGTCTGATTTGGCGCATCTCTCTCTCTACTGAGAGTACAGCGGGCGATGAACATACGGAGAGAGTGCGAACGATGGATAAAAAGGTGGGACGGCGGGGTGGTGGGAATGAGTTTAACAGACGGGCGAGGACTGTGAGTGGACGCAAACGGGATTATCGATCGGCGGACGCACAAACACATTCAGCCGCGCCGGCGAGCTGCTGGTCGTCCGGCGGCGTCGGCATCGTCAGTTCGGCTGCGATGATTGGGCACGCTGCGACACTCGACAATCATTTGTTGCTACATCGTCTCTACACGAACTAAAAACTGGTTACTGTCCTGGCAGCTGGCATTAGACGCAGGAGATTTTTCGCCGAGTAATCCCCATGATATCGTATACAATACTTGGGTGTTGAGGGGAAGTATCGACCTACCAATCGATTTCTTTTCATTGCACTTGAATAAGCTGATGAAGGAAAATTATTCTTGAAACGCGTTGTTTATTCAAAGCAGCAAAGTGTCCGAGCGCTTGTACCAAATCGTTAAAGCGAACTCATTTCAGTTAATGTCGGGAATGTATCGTGAGTTTTTTGCGTCGCATGACTGGTCTACGTCCCATGCAGTCACTTGAGATTGCAATTAGCTGATCGCAATGAATGGTATATTTCCCCATATCACCAGAGTTCATCGACAAGGTCCCCTAACGAATTAATAACGCACGAGGCTGTAGAACAATTCTCGAACCGACCTTATACGCTGCACATTTGTGTGAATCCCATAGCAATCGAGCAAAATAGAATAATTGCCATGAGCGCGCACTAATTCTCACTTTATGTAGATTGAACGATACATCGTGATGGGCCCCGCTTGCGACCGTCGATGTGCAATCGATTTGAGAGTGACGCTGGCCGTGGAAAGAAATGTTCTTTTTGCACACAAACCGCACGATCTTTACGCGTTATCGCGGTGCAGTGAAAAACGTTGCGAACCCGACGCCATTTATTCAGTGCACACCAGCATTCATTGCGCTGCTAAACGAACAACTAGGTACAGTCATTGATCTAGTAGGAAACAGTCGAAAAACGATTCAAACTTCCAAGTTGCTCGCCCAAAGTAACATGTACGCTATAAAGCGTGACAGTACGCCTAAGGAAAGCGATACATTTACAGTGGTGATAAAACAGTATCACGCAAATAAAAGTCTGCAGCTCTAGACGAGAGAAAAGGGATATAATAGGCGTGTGGGTTACTTGCAGTTGTTACGGGAGGCGGGCACGAGCCAGTCGTCATCGCCGGAGGCGTGGATTTTCTCCAGGATCGCTTGCCAACCGAGGATCGATTCCCAAGTGGCGACATTCTGGGCCATCTGATTCGTCGGACGGTCGACCACCTCCTTCTTCTGCGGGTATTTCATGAGCCAATAGTCGTCGGCGGAGGCGGACGTCTGCTGACCGCTGTCGTTGGTCGGGTACCAGTAGCGCTTCTGCTTCGACACGACCTCCTGCAGGTCCTCCAGCGTCACCACCGACGTAGTACCTTGCTGCTGCGTCGGTGCCAGCACCGTCATCGGGCCGCTGCTGATAGGTATTTGCGACTCGTAGTGCTTCTTCGCGGNCAGTGTCACCACCGATGTAGTACCTTGCTGCTGCGTCGGTGCCAGCACCGTCATCGGGCCGCTGCTGATAGGTATTTGCGACTCGTAGTGCTTCTTCGCAGCCAACCAATCGTTCTGCTCCACTTGCGCCACTTTTGCTCCAATATCTTCGGACTTTTTGTCAGCCAACCATTCCAACTGCGTCACCGCCTGCGGCTTGGCGTCGGCCTGCGTGTACCCCGCTAGCCAACTGGCATTCTCGATGCGTGGCGCCTCGCGATACTTCTTACCAGCGCTCGACAACCAATCCGCATTGTTCGACTGTTTAATCGATCTGATGACCGATTCGAATTCGAAGCCTTTCGCATTCTCCTTTGTCTCCTCCTCCCTGAATTGAAAGCGTAATAAAATCTTTAACAAGAAAGAAGGTAACTGACTCGTCGTTTCGAATCTGCTTTCGTTTCTTGATGTTGGCGGGAAGCTCTCTTTCTTCGAGGACAGTCATTTTGTCCATTTCGGTGATCTGCAGATTTAGTGATTCATTTGATCGAAAAATGGCACACATTGCAAGATGAGATAAAATTGCACTTACAAGTTTGATGTCAGCGCCAAAGTCGCGATTGTCGCTCGTGGTCGTCATCTTCATCAAGTCGACGGGCAAATGACGTGCGGTTAACTGAATGCCGTCAGCCTGGGGCATCAACCACTTGTCGTCAGGAGAGTTTAGCACCTGAGAAAGCAATGATTACTGATTGCCGTTGGACGTTAATCAACGAAAATAGCCTTTTATACTGGGAATAATTCACTTTGCGCGCTATTGTACACATTGGGCCGGTTTCATATTGCTTACTTTACAGCTAAAGTCGAACTGCCGACGTATGTCCTTAAAGTGCGTCAAATGACACTGTCTCATTTTAATTGCATTCTCTACTTGGAGTTCATTTTTCTTTTCCGCTATTCGACCCCTCCAAGGATACCGATCCCACATTTTCACTTCTCTCTCCCTTTCCCATGTTCAACCTTCTGTTCGCACCCATCGAACGCAAAAAAAGCTCCGACGCCTTTACCGGTTCCCGCCAGTTAACTGCCAAATTAGAAGGACAAAGGTTGTTCATCATTATCAAAAACGTTTCTGCCGACTATGCGCACGTACTGAAACGTAATCTTTCATCTCTGTACTGATTAACCGGAACAACCCTCCGGTTTCTACGCGCTCCGCTTTTCCGGTTGCGACTATTAAACCATTTTCATAGAAATAACGACACTCTCCGAATGAAACAGAACATTTCTCAATTCAAAATAATAATAAAAATTTCTTTTTGAACTGAAAATATTGTTTAGTTTGAAAAGCGTCGTTACCTAAGCGGAATCGATAAACAGAAAAGGAATAGTATGCAGCAAAAAATACGCACCTCGTTAAAA
The DNA here is from genome assembly GCA_002796945.1 of Plectus sambesii. Taxonomy (NCBI): domain Eukaryota; kingdom Metazoa; phylum Nematoda; class Chromadorea; order Plectida; family Plectidae; genus Plectus; species Plectus sambesii. Next base: position 3,435 of record NIUQ01003039.1, read on the forward strand.
TGGTTGGAGAACAGGTCGGAACAGTCGGTCATCGAGTCGCAGTGAGCATTGATCACTTCTACGGATTGATCGGAAGAGGCCATTGTGCTCGAGCGATTCTAAAATTGATTTTTTTCACAACTGTACTATGAGAGAGTATCGAAATGAAACGTACACGAACGATCTCAAAGTCCTCAAACACCGCCGGCTCCTGCTCAACGGTGGTCTTGATCTGACCCAGCCAATCGCGCAGTTGGTCCGTTCGCTGCGCCTCGCCCGTCAGCGCGCCTGCGAAGAGACGACTGTGATCGTCGACTGGCAGACGAGGACGGTTCATCTGCAAAATAATGTGCTTGATTGAGAGATGCGAGTATGATTTGATAGGAATTTGTGATACTGAACACGGATATGCGCGGCTATATTGCGATGCTATTTAGATGTGTGCTTAATAAACTAGGACTAGTGCACATTTAATACGATTCGATTTCCACCGCATATGACAGAAACTTTGTTAAGCCCAGAAAAGTGGTACTGTTTCTAAACGCTCATCACGCTCAGCAAGTACAGCTTTACACTCGATCCCAAAATTTGCAACTTTTTTGAATTCCACAAAGAATTCAGTTAATTGACGGAGGCTTCACAAATAAAGTATAAAAACTGCTTAGAATAAAGTAAGGTAAATTGAATAGTGCTGCGATGATTGGGTTTCCAATTAGAATCTGCACGAGTCGTATTTATTCTTGGCTAATTTTACATTTTTAGTAACGCTTCAAATAGATGTTGTTGATCCTCTTAACTTATGCCGTCTTATTCCTCGTAGCTTAGCTGCCCCGATAGCATACAAACAATTGAAAAGAAAATGTAATTCCCTATGGCTTATAATGAGAAACAACTCGAGACTACTATTGCCGCTAAATACACCGCCTTTCATCAGATTCGTCACTCGTGCATCCTATTCTGTCAATCTTGCATTCAAATTCTATGAACTAGTGTTATAATTGAACGTAGAGATGATGAGACTGAATACAAGAATTACGAAACATGATGCAAGAATGACGAATTATGATAACAAGCGGTGGAAATGCATCGCAGATAGAAACTAAGAGGCACTCGCTATGCAAACGAACAAATTCGTACCGATGCTCCGAAGTGCGCATTCTGGTTAGCGTGAAATGATTTGTGCTGTAATTGCAAATTTCCCTCTTCTTCGTCATAGTCCTCCAGGTCGGCAGGAAGGCTTTCAGTAGCCTGAAACATTGTTAGTTTAGACTGCTATTTTAGCGCTCAGTTCGCGTCATCGTCGCTGACCGAGCAAAATTAGGGCAATTTGAGCGGAATTTTGAGGGATCCTTGCCGCCCCTTACAGAAAATACGCAAAAAAGAAAAATATTCATTCTTGCTATTACAAAAAAGCTGTTACCATTTAATTTTGTATTTTTATGCCAATTAACTTCGTAACTGAACGATAAATTTACAAAATTGAATGTCAAACTGATTTTTTGGTGTTTACTGCTTTAATCAGCGCTCAAACTGCCGCATCGCACGCTCGCGACGGGATGACATCATTGGTTTATTTTTTGCCTTCTGGTGCGCCCCAGTTAATCGTCAACTGCGCCGCAGACTTTTAATAGTGGGCAAGATCAAGGTTTAGGTAAACAAAACGGGCGAAGAGTGACATGCGATAGCTGCCGCACGGAGCGATGGAAAAACGGCGTCAAAAAGTGAGCGAAAGAGACGCGGGGCGTACCTTGAACGCGTCGTTGGAAGCGATACGGCCGAATCCCACCACCGAACGGCGGAGTCCCATTGTGTCCCCTTCGAACGCCATGTGAGGCGACTCGCGTGGACGCAATTCGACGTTATTCAGGCTGAAACAAACGATATCATTTACTGCTTTCATTACAAGATTCTGTATTAGTTGATAAGAAAAACTGAAAAATGGGCACTCCTGTAGAATAAACAGGGTCCAAAAAATCACTTAGCGCAATGACTGAAAAACAGATTCACGCTTATCTGACTTATTTAAGGCCCTATTCGACAGGAACACCGAAAAATGTAAAAAGTCAACGAACCGATGCAGAATGTCGTGAACATTGCTTTCGACGGCTTCCATAGAGGCCGCATCGCTGCCCAGGCGCTGATGACCGCCACGAGCCGCACGTTGCAGACACTGAAGGCCTTGTTGACAGGCACCTGAATTGCGAGAAATGCCATCACGTATGAACAGAAGAATAAGACGGCCTACCAATCGACTGGTGCAGCTGGTCTTGCTGCTCCGTCAACAGTCCGTCTTTCAATGTCACAATCGACTCCACTGACGCTAACAGTTGCTGTTCGCGACTGCGTAGACAAGCCAGCTGGTGCCCGAAGCAGCAGCGAATCTCGTTGCGAACCTTAAAATAATAATTATCTTTATGCAAAATTATCCCCTCCCAACGAATAACGATCAAGACAGCCTTGATACACCCTAATAAACTCAATGAAACTCTCGTTAACTTGCCTGGTCTGCGTTCCCCTTAAGCTGATTTTTGGTGTTCGCAATGCGTGCCACGGCATTCTCCATAAGAATAAGTTTCTGTCGCATTCGGTGTTCCAGAATGGTCATGTCCGTGGACGTCACGCTGTTTGCGGTAGTATTGCTCGTAACTGACATTTCAATTTAATTCCTCCACGTATATGAGACAGGTAGCTATAAAAATGTTGGATAAAATGAGAGGTGAAGCTGTCGATAGCGCAGCGTCCAACAAACAGAATGCTTGTCAGACAGTACAGCACACCGACAGCTCAGTCAGCAGCTATATCGCGCAAATAAATGCCGGCGCACGGTGGAAGGCAGCGCGCGAGTGGGACGAAGCAAACGCCAAGCGAAGATATTGATAAACAATCACCGACTAGTCAACGGTCGTCGGCGTCAGTCCACGTCAACTTCATACTGAACCCGGTCTGTCTGCGGACGAGCATCATGAGACCATGACTGTGGTACGATACCCGACCTTGCTTGATTCAGGCTGCGCGCAATTATGAATGTCTGTGGATGTACCAAGCGACACTTGATAACACCTCTTTCGATTCCCAGAAAAACCACCTGCACGGTGACACGTCAAACTGAATGAAATACAAGGAGTTTTACTCGAGGAGGCTAATTAGTACACCGGTATAAAGAAGCGAGATCCATTCTCCTGCATTGCATCTACGATTGTTTTATCTATTTCAATCTATCTTGTTCTATGCTTGACGCTCATTCTCCTACCATTCAAGCTGACTATCACTTAATACTAACCCGGAAAGGAGCTATTCATCGCGTACGAGTGTTCTCCTCTCCTGCACATAAGCGAATCTTATTATTTATATATATATACGTGTGTTGTGGCGGAGTAAAGCTATGATGATGAATACACTTGCCTCTCAATAGAGCTGCACCGGCTCACGGTAGCTACGAGCGAAGTGAACAGGTGACGTCTTTCTCACGATATTAGATCACTTTCATCGCTTCAGTTTTGATAACGACACTCATTGGTCACTTGAAAAGACATTTTATAAGAGTGACTGATAGGTGGCAGCAGTAAACTGTCGGAGAATAATGACTGGCCGCATCCTCTGCTTGCTGCTAGTGCCTGCAATTTTTGTAAATGGTAAGTTGCTTTAAAGAAGAGTTACGATTTCCTCCAGCTCAAAAGAACGTACCTTAACTTTTTTGCTCACATCTTAGAACGTTGATTAGCGATCAGTTGATTAAAATAGAAACGTTTGGCTATTTTTAATATGCCAACATCTCTACAAAGGCGTCGAACTAACATTTATTATGTGCCCGACTATAAAATGGCATTTTGGCGCATATACGGAAGTCGCAAATCATTTCAGCAGATAATAACGTACCGACGATTGCTAACGACTTCATCTTTACGTTTTTCAATGCCTACTCCGATGCATATCCAACCAGCGTTCTGTTATTGGTTCTAGTCAGCAATAACAACAATGGAACGGCGAATGTCGTTGTCACATCACCATATCGCTCATTTAATACAATACGATTGTCTGTCGCTCCATACAGTGTTTTAAAGGTAGAATATTTTCCATCTGCTCCTGCTTTGTTCTGCACAGCTGAGAATCTAACTTAAAAAAAGTGTGCAAATTTTGGAATAATTACATAGATTGAGTTAATATTGTGAAATTTTGCAACTTTTCGAATCGCCCTCGTATACTATATTTAATTTTTTGATGTTTGCTTTACGAGCCGAAGCATTAATATCAAATATTCTAATATTTCCACTGTATTTTTGTGTGCGATTTCATGCGCAATGACTAGTATGCATAGGAAAATTAATATGATCAAAGAATAATGGAAAAATGCAACAGGCGAACGGTATCCTGGGTAAGCCACCGTCCGGCAAGAAAATGTGCACTAATTCGGGTTATGCAGTTATCCGGGTTTGGTCTAAGTGCATAGTTTCTTGGCCGGTTTTTGCTCAAATCCTTAAAATAGGTATGTCAGATCAGTTATATAGCATTTCCACGCAATAAGGACGCTTTCCTAAGCAAAGAGAACTTTTTCCTAATCAAAAGGGACATTTTTCGTAAAAAAACTGACTAGGAAAATGTCCTTTTTGTCACGAAAACTGTTTTTGTTAAAGTAGAATGGAGATGTAAAACAGTCCTTGTCACTAAACAAAGCTTCAAGATAAACGCCCTTAAGCACTTTTCCGGGTACAATTACATACAAAAGTTGCCCACGGGGCTTGCAAAACATGTGCACTTATCCGGGTTCCACTGTACAATAAATAATCGTGTTAAAACATTTTTGATCAGTATTTGATCACAATTAGACGAATTCGGTTTTAATCGTTTCATTACATGCAGATTAACCTTTATTAATAGCATAAAAAGAAGCTATGTTGAATATATACTTGGCCTGAAGTAATCTTTTAGATTCCAATCACTCCAGAATCGATCCAAGATCAATTTCCCGGTAATACGACAGCAGATGGACGTATTGTTGTTGAAGACAAAGGTATTAGTCTGCAATCCAACTTGCCTGTGGCCGTCTACGCCCACGCAGAACTTTATTACGATTCTCATTATGACGGACAAAGGTAAATAAATAAATGTGATCACATCGCACAACCTACTGCACAAATTTCAAGCGCATCCATGGAAAATAATAGGTAGTGATTGAGTCTCGGTTGTGAAACAGCTCAAAATTCGGCCTATGATCTCTGTTTTGTCCGTGGCAAACGGTAGTGCGCGATAATTCTTTATATTTCCTATGTCAAGTTGTTCACAGCTTATAAAAAATGGAAGGTTGTTCAAATAATATCTTGTCCTTGGAGAAAATCCGATATCTTTTTCGAAAATTATTACCAAACGCAATATTGAACATTAAATCTTTCGAATAACGAATGGCGTGATCTTTCAAACGATCAACTCAGGTAATAAGGTACGAATAAAAGTAACAGAAAACTAATGAAATAAGTATAAATAAAAGCTTAATTACAGTTAAATACAGTAAAATAGAAATATGTATAAAAGGCTAAGTTAATTATACGTAGGTAACAAACGTGCGAGTTTATCGATGCAGATTATAACATGTCATGGCATTCATATGAAAGCCATCTAAAATGTTCAGAATTAGGGCTAATAACATCACGTGTAAGATGTGTGTATGAAAATAATGATGAAAATGAAAGATAAAAATAATTAATATCTACTTTAACGTTTTTGCATGTCATTTTTGGCGCATTACAATCCAGTTCAGAGTCCATTACCTTACTCTCTAAATCGAGTTCATTGTTTTCGCACCAGAAAAATTATTCATTGTTTTAATGAAATAATTCATTGAAAAAACAATGAAGAGATTCATTGAAAAATCAATAACGTACGTTGAAGTTCAAAACATTGAAATGGTTATTCAATGAATTATTTCATTAAAACAATGAATAATTTTTCTGGTGCGAAAACAATGAACTCGATTTAGAGACTATTTTATGCAAAAATTTTAGATCATGTTCATATGTAGTCAAAACTATTATAAAAAATATGGACTTCCATTGATATATGTACTTCTGTTCAATACTGTTTAGTTGTGCTATCAGATTAATGAGTTAAATTTGGCCAAATACTAAAAATTTCTTTTTATAAAACTGAACTTTCTCAGTTAAAGTATTTTGTGTTGAATTTTTTGATAATTTTATAAAACACGCTTCTAATATTGCATTTTATCATTATTTTTTAACGTTTAACAATTTTTGAAAATGTCGTGCTAATTTATTATATTAAGAAAGTGAAGTTAATCGCTAAAACACCCACTGTGTTCGGAATGAGTCTGATTAGTTCAACTTTGAGAAGTGAAGTTGCACCACAGCTGTTATGCGTTGTTCAACAAAGTCTTAATCAAGATCGTCCGAGAAGGTGGTCAACACAAATATCAAATTTGAATTACAGTGCTGACTCTTTCATCGTTATTCCCGCCGTTCATCTGGGTACGCAGTATGTAGCAGTGACTTCAATACAACCACAATATATACCGTTTTATAATATGATTGCCGTCGTTGCGTACCAAGACAACACTCAGGTAATATTTGATTACTAAAGATCTCCTGCTCATAAATGCGCCAGTTTTGGCGATTTACAAGATCTTTTTTCTATATGAAAGTGAAGGCTATAGGATCAAAAATTGAATGCTGCATAAAAATAAAATTTTAGCAAGTTGTTTATTTTCTGAGAAAGTTTGCGATATTAAATCCTATTTAGGGATTCGCCATGTGTGTGTGATATGTGAGGCGCCGCCAAGTCAGCGTTTTTCACATCATACACATGCCGAATCGACTCATATGTGGCCGCGCATCCGTACAAATATGGCTTACCGTGGCAAATAGAACTGCAGAAAACAGCTTTAACGACCACTTAGCACATTATCACTGACCCCCCTCATCGGGAGTTGTCCATCCATTAGCGCAAAAATATCTAAACCTAACGTATTACTTCATTTGCGGCTTTATGATAAACCGAAAAGCAAGTCATGACACTTGCAACAGCACTCCCGTTTTTTTTTCAAAAAAATTTAAATTAAAGATAACGATTGGAACACAGACGGTGACCATTAATGCACTACAAGTTGCTTCTATTCGTACGGTGGGTGTCTTGAGTGGCACTGTTATTAATGGAAACAAGCCTTTTGGTGCAATTTCCGGTTGTACGTGTGGATTTCTTCACAACGTTTTTGGCCCCTGCAACTACGAAGCGGTAGGCTTGTTATTAATGTAGTTCAAGTTTAAAAAATATATAATAACAAACACAAGAGCGCTTTTTAAAAAGCTTGAATTATATTGCTCATATTTGAATTATCCTAAGTAACATTCACGTTATACGATGCAACGCTTCGTTAGCCGTCGGCAGCTAAGTGATGATCTTTTGTCAGCAAGATGCTCGCCGCGGCAATTTGAGTTAAAATGAGCACTGGTGATTATGATGACGATAAAGCAATGGTTTGCGCTCAAGTCTAAAAATCAAACTGCCCATGGTTAGAGTCTCAAAACTGACGCGTGATAATACAATCTGGCGATCGATGGCGATTACCGCGTCCACTGAATTCATCCCATCTATGATTATGCTTGTTAAGTACAGGGTGACCCAAAACTCTTGTCCCCACTTTTTGAATGATCATAACTTTTTTCTGGACGTTATTAGAACATTTCCTTTTGCACATTTTTTAAGCTCTATCTGATGTTTAATCGTTTTAACTTTTACAGAAATCCAACAACTTTTTGAGGAGTTATGAACCAGCAAAATTGGCGAATCGCAATTGCTGCGTTGCATTCTTGTGGGCTACGCGTAATGGAGATTTCGCGGAAGCTCGGAATTCTGCCCCTATTTTTTTTTAACTCTAATTTCATCCGACGAAATTAAATTAGGTAACAAAAACATCACGAACATACTTTTCTAAGCTAAATACATCTAAACATCATCGAAATGACCACTATTGGCATTCACTCCGAGAAATCTCCATCATGCATCGCCCAGGAGAATGCAGCGCAGCAATTGCGATTTGCCAACTTTGCTGGTTCATAACTCCCCAAAAAGGTGATGGATTTCTGTGAAACTTAAAACGATTAAACCTCAGATAGAGTTCAAAAAAGTGCAAAAGGAAATTTTCTAATAACGTCAAGAAAAAAAGTTATGATCGTTCAAAAAGTGTGGTCAAAACTTTTGGGTCACCTTGTATAGTGGGATGGACTAACGGTTGTACCGGCCAGTCGTCTACGGTTGCCTAAGGCGGTCCCTTAAGAGCTCTTAGGGTGCATACATATCTTCCATGAATCTAACATAAGATTATATTGCATGCGTAAAAAGCTAGATGGTTTATCGTATGTTTTATGCATGTAAATGACTTTTCCGTTGCATACGAAGAAGGTATGTATGATCCCATAAGATTAGCCTTTATTTTCCGAAAAGAGACCCTTTTTGTGCTTAAATGAATACTTTAAATTTAACTTCAAGCTCTTTTCTGTGCCTTTGTTCATTTCACGGTGTGAAGACCATGCGTCGATACCCGTAATTTATTTCAACAGAGAATGTTAGTTCTATGTCATATTTAAATAACTGACAACTTACTAGAGCGCTTTATTATAGGTTATGTTACTTCCAGTGGGTGGCTGGGGAACGCAGTTTGCAGCAATACCGTTCTGGTATCTGTCGAACAATTCTTATCAAGTTGTGGCAAATACTGACAACACCGTCGTGTCGGCCGGAGGCACAACAGTTACGACATTGAATGCAGGCGAATACCGCGTATTTCAAATTGAAGCTGCTTTAGTTACTTCGAATTTTCCAATTCAACTGATTCAGATCGGACAGGTCAGTTTGAAATGAGATAAAATGAATATTTTAAAGCAAACTTAGTGAATTAGTGATTGGCGATTTAATGAGCCCGACCTGATTATGCAAAACTGGATATGGACTTGATCGAATTTTGCAAATTATGAAGTTTGATTCAAATAACGCAGCAGCGTTTGATGGAACGAAGGTTTTTTGGCAGACAATCAAAATATTCTTCTCTCTCAATCATCTGCAAAATGGGAAATATTGTCGCTCTCGGGTTATACTAAAATATCAGTAACTAAGCTATCTTATCTTTTTCCTTCATAATTGGCTTGTGCTGCTGTAGCTATCAATAAAATCTGATGAAGTAGCAGGCATAAACTGTTCGTAGCGAACCGGTCACTTAGGGCGTCAAATATATATTTGTGGCTTTTACAGGAAACGCCAGAACAGAGCAATCCGTTCTTCCTCCAGTTGCCCGGCACGGACAAAATGTCAAACACAAATATTTTATTTCAACCGACTGGCTTTACGGGACCCGGCTTACAATTTTTTCTACGCATTGTTACAAACCTGGCAGGCGCTGGAACGATTCAGTTAGATGGCACCACAATTAGCGCTCTTCAGTTTAAGCGTGTACCTAATTCAAACATTTACTATTACGACTTAAAAACGATTAATACAACTCACAGCATGACAACGAATAATCCCGGAACTCACTATTTTGTAAGTTTAAAGTTTCCGAGCTATACTCAAAATTTTTTAATGTATTAACTCTGAAAGCAAGGTTTGGTCTCACCATTAAATGATTAGAATTTTTCTTGCACTCAACTACTGCTTTCATTTAACTTTTCCTTAAATAGATCAGAGGTTTAATGCCATCTGAACCGGCAGTTACAAAATCAATTGCTGAATTTTACTTCAATCTACGGACAATTTGAGCACGATATGAAATAATTGATGAGATTCGCGCTTTCTTGTTTTCCAACATGCTTAAAAACCACTATTTCGGCGTTGATTTCGCAGCTACTGGTATAAGTTTGCGACTTTGGAGATAAATGAGCCCGTTCTTGACGCTTAGATCTGGCATTTCAATAATAGCTGACAAATTTCGCTGTTCGGAAAGAGCTTATTAACTCAATATGATTGCAGAATGAGGTCGCAAAGTTTACTACAATAAACTTTATTAATAAAAGTAAGGTCACTACTTTACTCCTATTAGAATTTAATATTCTTTTTGATTAAGTTTTAATGGGTGCACCGACTTGGGGACTTCATCACGCTGACTGATGAAAATTACAAAACAGAAACTTAGTATGAGATGCAAACTTATTAGCGTTCATTGCATTTATGACTAGAGGTTTTAATCATAATTCCTCTAAAATAGCAAGAAAACCAAGTATTGATGTCATATTAATAACGTTCATGCGCGAAACGAAACTAGCGTTGTTACAAAGCGCGAAACCATTCGTTAGAACACAAACCAAATGTAACACGCTACTAATTATTTTTAAAATTTGACATTTCTTTTGCAATATTAACATGAAATATTGTAGTGAAACACTGTATATCGTTTTCATATCTACTTTAACCATTTTATCTCGGTCGCTGTTAAACAAAGAACATCGGCTCCACATCCATAACTGCGTAATTTCTTGATGTACTAAGACGTGTTTCGGTGTTCCATTGTAATTTGACGAAGAAATTGTGACTGTTAATCGTTATATCATATTCCGTCATTCACCGTTTCAGGTTATAACATATTCGTATGGATTTGAAATAGGCTGTGGATTTATCTGCGCATTTGACCTCCCAAGTACGATTTAATATGCATTTAATTTCTTTGTGGGTAAGAAGACCGAAAATTTTGGTTAAGCAACGGAATATTTCAACGAGAATTCTATTTGAGATTATGTTAACTCGTATCTCCTGCCTTTCTCCCTTGACTTATAAGGGTGGTTTTACCAAAACATGCGCAATGTGACAAAGCTCGGCATTGCTTCTTCGGCTCTTTCGTTGCAACGGAAAATATTCGCCTATACTGCTCATTTCACTCCTTGTATCGTAACATTTTGAATCGAGGGCCAGATTTTGTACGTAAAAAATTAGCGAACGGCTTTACTCCGATAAGAGATATTTCTACAAACGTTTATTGTTATTACCTAACGCCTGAGTCAGTCCTTTACCCAAAGTCAGTCATCCATTCTTCAACAGTTTTGAAAATCTCTCTTTGCTGCAGTCGGAAATCCCGCAGCAGCGACCACCGCTAATCCAACAACTATACATGTAACAGTGAGCACGACGCCGCCGCAAGGCTGTCCTGCGAATTGGGCATATTTGCAAGCGACAAACAGCTGCTACAAAGTGTTCCGTCAGCAGGTGATATGGTACGTCGCTGACGAGTATTGCTCGAACCTGTACAACGGCCATCATCTGACTTCAGTCCACTCCCAAGCTGAAACCGACTTTATCGTCAGTAAGGCATTTCTAAATTTAGATATTCGCAACCAATAGTAACGTATGCATCCGTTCATTTTCGTTTTTCGTTTCCTTAATTAGGTTGATAGTCTTAGAGATCTCCCGAATGCCCTCATTGCTGTTCTAAACTATTTAAGGCTGTATTAGGTCATACAATAAGTCTTAAAGCTTAAGTTTATTTAAACACGCTCTAATGAAATATGATAATACTCAGTCAAAGTTAGCTTAGTTGGCCTCAATGCACCACTCCATTCGATTCATCCACATGTCGAAGGCCTCGCACCACCGCTCTTTCTAAATCGACTCAAAATCCTCCAAAACGGCCGAATCTCTCTCTTCCACTGAGTCGTAGGTACGATTGCGAAGGTTCTTCTTGAGACAAACGAACACCCAGGAGTCACAAGTCGCGATATCCGATCATTTGGGCGGGTGCGGTATAGTCTCGATCTTTTCTTCCGCCAAAGATTGAAGTATAAGGGTCACCGTATGAGACGATGCTTTTTCGTCGTGCAAAATTAAATCTTTCCTGGAGCTGTCCTTGAAGACGCGACGGAGGCATTGAGTAGTGTACCACAAAGTGGTAATACTCCTCTGTCCTTCCAGTTTAACGGCTTCGACCAAATCCAATATATTCAAGAATGCAGCATCAAATAGTTTCTCTACGGCTCATTCTCTTTTCACGACTTGTAGAGGTGACTCATCATCAAAGATCCATAGCTTTGACTCTGAACGTGAGGGGGCGTCCTAAGAGAGGGCAGGGCGTAAGTCTCATCCCCTATAATGATTTTATCGATCAACTTTTGTCCTTCATCCTTCCACATCAAGTGATTTTGGCGGCACATGTCTAAACGGGTCTACTTTTGCTCAGCAGTCGGTTGATGGGGGATACAGTGACGAAACTTCTTCTGGGCGCTGAGCTTTTCGTGCAAAATTTTCGGAAGTATGTCGCGGCTCAGGCCGAACTTCTCCTCCAAATCATCGTATGTCGTTCTCGGATTAGCTCTCAACAGTTCACGAATGGCATCGATGTTTGCCTCGATGGTTACGGTAGTAGCGATGGCCATCTTTAAATAAGTCCCGTCCGCGCATAAATTACCTGACTCAGAATTCAACCGTTGATTAGGAGACTTTAGCGTCCTCTAAATGATTTTTTATACGGGCATGGATTTCTTTTGCTACCTTCGTGTCCAGCAATTCACAATATAAATGGTCCCAAATTTGTTCGGGACTCAACTCCATTTCGCTATATCAAATCTGCTAATAAACTTTTTTCAAAAGTCATAGAAAAATTACTGTTTAACGAAATGAAATAAAAATCACTGACATTAACATTGATATGTATGGCAACAAAATGGTGTGCAATTTGAGTTGATACATCATTCCTCGCGCGCGAACTTTAAAACTTATTGTATGACCTAATAAAAGGGTCGAGATTTCAAATAATTAAATGTTGGGTCAGCGTTAAAAAACAGAGAAGTGATATGAAGTAAATTTATGAACAAGTCGAAAGGCCAAGAACGGGCGATCAAGAAAAAGTATCACAATTGTTACTTGATCTTTTAATGCAAAATTTTATTGTACATATTTATCAAAAAATGCTCAGATATGAAAAAAGTGACATTAGTGCGACTGCGTTAGTGTCTATTGTTTAGAGTTGATTCAAACTACCCCATTCACAGAATCGCGGTGAGATGATATTATTGATACTTTTTTAACTTTTGACACATTGATTGACAGATGATCAGTTGTAATTTGAAAATTATTTGCAAAGTGAACGTTTCTTATGCAGATCTCGCTCTTCAAACGCTTACAATTGCTGATTCACAATTTACTTGGATTGGCGCGAACAATATTGCCAACAAAAATCAATTTCAATGGTCCGATCAAAGCTCTTACGATTATCAGAACTGGGGAGTAGGTAAGCGAACAATCATTTCCTTTAACTTATGGATGCTTTTACAGTTATATCGATAAGTTTACTGATCGATTTATAGCTATTACATCCCGATCCTGTTCTTAATTACCGTTTAAAAGACGGTTACTGATTGCGCAAACCGAAAATTGACCATTGTAAAATATTTCGCATAACAACATGCGCAAATTGGTTTATTTAGAATTTCGAACGCAAACACAGTAAGGCTTCAGAATATGCGTAATAGATCTGATCACTTTTGCGGCAGCTAATAACAGAATAATGATTCAAGAATTTCGAAACCAAATAGTGTATACGAGATGTTATACGAGGTATAAATATCACTATTACAGTAAGAAATTCAATTTTCAAATGCCTTAAACGTACCAATTGCAATATTCTGAATAAGGCGCTGCGAAGTAACTATGCTCTAACTTCTAATACGCTTCTTTTAAGGAGAACCGGTTTTGCAACAAGGCACTGATAGCTGTGGAGTTCTAACCGTTTCGCCAAAAGATCCGCAGGATCCGGGTGCTGGACAATGGAAGAGCATAGCTTGCGGGGCGAGCAGTATTACTTCATTTGTCTGCAAAATACCGAGTTCTTGAGCATTAAATTTCGTTTCTAATACATCGCAGCGTAGGATGCATCAGAGAATTTCTGATTTTTTGCTCGCTGCACGTTCTTCAATGTTCGAGAAATGAGGTAAACATGTTTCTTAACAGATTTTTCAAAATTTCTACTCTTGTGCCATAAATCATTCGTGTTGATGAATACTGCAACATAGAGACATGTTAGAAGCAGCATTAAGCAGCAATAAACGATCACTTTAGAGAATCTTGTAAATTAAGTAGAGACGTAACGCTAAAGATAAACAATATACTGCTCGATTTCGCTCCTCTAGTATGCATCACTATCTTTCACATAGCAGCCTGGGAGAGTCAAATTTTTTTGAACAGCGTACATTCTCATTCCCCTCTAACAGTAAAAGTGCAAGTAATAAACAAAATTTTCTCGAGTCGCTCTTAAAGTTTCATATGAAACATTTCGCGCACAAAGCGCGTAGCCACGACGGAATTTACGATTGGCTGCGCGCTTGACAGTTTGCCAACGTACTGCATCGTGAAATATTTGCTCTTTGTGTGCATCAGCTGGAATGTGAGAGTGCTTTGTGGTTCCCATTAGTCTCTTTTTTATACTGAAGGATGCGGTTGCAATGGGTTTCACTAACCACGCTTCTTTTATGGCCAAATTAACTGTTCGTTGAAACATTCCATGCGCTAGCTGTCAAAATTTCCGTAATTTTAGGCTAGCCTGGGTGAAGCATTTATTTATCGCTGAAAATTGCGTGAGAGCAACAGGGCAATGTCACTCGAGTCAGGACAGAGGTATATTGGCCAGTTAATTGACCAGTTCGCTCTTTCGCATTACCATTGATTAAATGCCTGCCCACTCGTATCAACAACTCCTCGCTATAACGCCAGTCCTTCGTGTTACTCTCGCATCTCGTGGCTTCTATGGCTCGGTGCTGAGCAAAATTTTGTTCGTTTCACACAAGTTTTTTTGCACAAACCACTCTTTTCATATGATAGCAATCGCTGTCCCTGTTTTCAATATGCATTGCTTCTCGATTTTTCCTGTCTCAAGTGTCATTCTGTGCCCACTTCTCTCGCTTTCACTATTCTTTGTTCGTCATTATCCTAGGGAATTCGCAGTATCTCATTTAGACAATTGATTTATTGTCTATCTTGGTCCCCAAGTTAACATTAACAAAGAAACACAACAACCCCAGGAGTTGTGTTTTGCTGCAAACTGGCTATTAAACAGCGTCCACGATTGATGGCGATCGACTTATTCCCTACTGTTGAAGGAACTGCTGCGACCGATTTCGGCGCTTTTGCAGCCTGAGCATTAATGTTATTATTAATTTACAATGAAATTGTATCTTATAATTTTACTGCCAATTAATGACATGAATTTCTTGTAATGTGATATCAAAAACTGAGCGTTAGATAAAATGATATAACTGCTATTCAATGATATCACTAATCCCTCACTGGTTCTGAGCAGGATATCAACAGTTGCTCGTCTTTCGCGGTTGTAGTGAAGGGTCTGAGGTCGGACACCATAGTTGTTAGAGATCGATTGAGAACATCAAACACAATCGAATGCCGATAATTCATGTTATCGCGTGGATAATAAAATTTTAAATTTCGACAAAGTGCAGTTACTATTGTATGGAATATGTGGTCTCCCTTTTACTGTATTATCCCTTTACTAAACTTCTCAAAGAGTTCGATGAATTCATTTGACGCCACCCAAAAATGGCGGTCGCCGTGTGGGATAAAATCTGCTTAAATTCATAACCTCTATCATAACTGTCCCTTTAGTTCATTTTCTATAGGCTCATTTATTCCGTTCTGCCGCTTTATCAAACCTCGCTTTGTTTTATCTATCCTGAAATATGCATGCCAGCAAGATATGCAACCAGCCGAAGCAATAGGGCTCCCTTGACGTGTGCCTCTCGAGGCAGTTGAGAAAAAAGGCGTATCAAGAGAAGTTGAGGCGAGCGATCGATGAGCGATCAAATAGAGTGCCTTCTGTCCGCTGGGGTAAGAGGAGTGGGAGGTGTGATCAAAAAGCAGCTAAACGA
>NIUQ01003040.1:0-19241 GCA_002796945.1 Plectus sambesii
AAGCTGTTTGAAAGAAATGCAACACTTTAAGCGCGCGACCAATCAGTCCTAAGTGGTAATCGATGCATCGCAGTTCTAGCCGAGCTTGAAGATCTTCTTGCAGAATGCGGCATACAGACGCACCTGAACACAAATTTATGATATTTTTCATGAAATTACGCAATTCTTTGCAAAGAACGAGACATTATATTGCGCAATACAGAGTGTTCAAAGTGTTTGAGGAGCATTTTAAATCGGCGGCATTCAGCGCAGAGTGATCCGAATTTCCTGAACAAGGGCTCATACGAAAGCTGAGATCCGGGAGGTTTATATGACGCACATTTCGAAATTTTCGAGAGTTCTCCATAGCACGCCCCTTGTTTTTCGAAATGTCGTCATTCTCATTGCGGGATTTGGACAATTCGCGACACGACAATTCGCGCCATTTTGTAATCGTCATTATTTTTGATGCAATAATAATTGATTCTAACCTTTTTTGAAATTGAAAATATAATGTCATGATTGCTAAGGCATTAACGTATGCCTGGCCGCTGAAACATTAGATCTTTTGGGCATAACCAAGTAATAAAGCGTTCCAATTCTCCAAATTTCCCGAAAATGGTGTTTTCGTTATAAACATGCAATATATTCTTAAATTATGAAGTCTTATTCACATTTTTCTTTTCAAATCTCTTCCCTTATTCAATGGGAATACAATGAGTGCAAAGGAAATTGAAAAAGATAAGGTATGGAATGATAATGCTTAAAAATGGTTCTATGTCGCGAATTTTCGTGTCGCGAATTGTCATCTTACCCTCATTGCAGATCGGTCCAATTGGTACGATCTTGGGCTTGTTTAAAAGCTCAAATCTTCGGGATTGCCAATCGCAGTTTAACGAACGCTTAATGAAATGAAGAAATCTTTACATCGGGCAAGAAATTTTGTTTGAAGGTCATGATTCTAGAAATGTAACCTTCCAACAACCGAGGCCCTCGCGCCCTCCCTAAGTTACGCGCCTGCCTCCAGTTGTACAAATACCTGGGCTCGGTCGTCAGTGTCGGCGAGTTCCGCAACAAATTCGTTGAACTTTGCGAATAGCTGCTGCGTCGGCACTCCGGCCTCTTTCAGATTCTTCAGCTCGCCCATCTCATCGGGACCGAAGAACGATGTCATTTGCGACTGGCAGAACATCTGCATGTCGTTGGTCGCCTTCACCGCTCGCTCTTCATTGACATTGTTGTAAAACTTCAGCGTCTTTCTCAGCACAGCCTAAAGTATTTAATAGAATATTATTCACATATGAACGAATAAGCGAATAAATATTTTATATATTAATCGACGCCTGACTGCATGTGTGTGTGTGTGTGTGTGTGTGTGTGTGTGTGTGTGTATGATATGATAGTATGTGATCAAAGTGATAGTATGTGAATATGATAGTATGTGATCAAAGAGTAGTCGCGCACTTCATCATAGTTTTCAAAGATCAATGCTGGTTCGAATCAATAATTCGTAATATGCAATAAACTTCTGCAATCCTCACGAAAATGTGGCCTGTCTTGAAATATCTCACCGTGTGACGAAGAAATCATAATCAGTGTAGCAATTGATATTAAGTGCCAAATTCATCTGCTGAAGTACAGCCCGATTGACGTAATGTAGTCTTTCATCATTTTTGAACTCGCGATAATGCAACCACGGCGAAAATTGCACAGACGGCTGCATATCTTTTATGCTCCTTTTTGAGTCTAGAATTCCGTGTTGCTTTGAAACTCAAACATGTGCACAGAAAGATGCGCAGATGGACGACAATTTTTCGATATTAGAAGTCAGATTCCGTTACGAAAGTATTTTAGTGAAGCTCAGGAGTTGTTGTGTGTACAACATTGGTCAGCTCAGGTCACAGAATAGTCTATAATTATACAGAACAAATAGGCTATCAATAGTATCCTATATTCGCCACGAGGGGGCGCTGCGACGATAGTATTGTGTACAAAGAGTAAGTATCGTACACTAGACCAGGACCGAAGTGGCTAAGGTCGGCTATGCTATCATTACTATTTACAACCGTAGTACAACTGAGACTGGCAAAACTGCGAAAGAAGGAGAAAGAGAGAAATATTAAATTTCGACATGTTTTTAAACAAAGCATTAGTACCGTAAACTGGACCGAATCGGACGCGGCACGGGTCGGGTGCGGTACCCTTAGCGCACATAACCATAGTCCGATTGGAGACCCCAGACGGCCCGGTCAACCGGAACCGTGGAAATATCTACACATACTCACGCGCGTGCAGACGGACGTAGCCTACTATGTAAGATGAGCGACGCAGTCTCGCGATGTTATTGAAAGTAGAACGCAAGTAACTAACGAAATGTACAGCAAAAACTCTTGCTTACATAATAAGTTGTCAGCTAGCGAAGCTTGCTAACGCGCCGCGCTTATCGCTAAAGTTTTCGCACGTTATTGCTGCGCGGCTCTTCGTTGCCCGCAGTACAGGGCGTTACAAGTATTTCCGCCGTTTTTAATCTTGAATAACTTTTGACTGAGTGGCCTAATTGGAATAATTCAAACAGCATTAGACTCCCCCTGCTCTAGGATTTTGTTTTTTAAGTTTTTCAAAAATTTTCATGTCGAAACCAAAATTAATGAGTTTTGACCGTAACTTTGTTCAGAGATGACAATTTGACCCAAAATTAAAATTTTTGAGATCTAAGAAATCTGGGAAATTGATTGATACCAAATTTTAAAAAATCTTTTGCTGAGACCGAAATGTTGATCCTAAAGTTTCGACTCGAAAATGTCTAAACTTTTGATATCAGTCGATTCCCCAGATTTTTTAGGTCGCATAAATGTTAATTTCAAGTCAATTAACCATCTCTGAACAAAGTTATGGTCCAAAAACATTAATTTTGGTCCCGATACGAAATTTCCTGAAAGTCTTAAAAACAAAATCCTAGAGCAGGGGGAGTCTAACATTGTTTGAACTATTCGAATTGGGCCACTGAGTCAAAACTTATTCAAGATTAAAAACGGCGGAAATACTTGTAACACCCTGTACTATAGGGCGCTGAATCTGAGGTATTGTCTTTGAGTTACTGTAATCAGATCCCGTCAAGTAATGTTACTAGTCCCATAGTCCTTTGCTTTTCCAACATTAATTCAACAAAAAAACCGTGAATGATCTCGTGATTAAAAATAAATAAAATGTGCTCTTAGTAGTTTTCGATGTTCGTCGCTAGAGGCGCTAGCTACGATGACATTTATGCGTGAAAGCGTGAATACCGCATACGGGAGGGGATGGAAGTGGCATAGGTTGTAAGTAACTGCGACATCGAGTACCAAAGCAGCATTTCTTATAAAGCGTCTCCGTATACGATGATGATTATTTCGGTTATCGCAATGGTACTTTGAGACTCGATATCCGTACTTTTGTCACAATGTCACAAGGACATGCAGTACTTTATTACCTTTGCCTATTTATGCCGATTCCGAAAGTTTGGAAACGATCATTACGTAATATACTGACAAGAGTTTCCTAATTTTTATTAATTTCCAGTCGGCGTATGCGCTCTCCTAATACCATGGTTTTTCAATACGACGGCTCCACCCATCAAACTGTCCCCCATTTGCTCGCATCTACATTCTGCTGCTATATGCAGACGAGCAAGCTGCTGTGAAAATAAAATGTATCGGTCATTTCTATTTGGGGTAATTTGAATGCAATAAACCGATCAGATATGATCAGATTTACAGCATATTTCTTGCACAAAGGGAGCATCTTATGCACGTTTAATTTGCTTACGGTAACCCAGTCAAAGCGCCGTTCCCTTTGATAGTAAAAGCGCAAAAAGCTATCTCAGTCGCGTTCACAGTGTGCATGCGGCGTACATTCTGTGCCTGGTTTGAATAGGCGCGTCGCGTGTTGATCTCTCAACAGATTGTCAGATGTTAACGCCATTGCACGTTTTCGCACGAGATTCACGTGACATTCTAGCTCGTGGTTGAAATATGGTGAGTGTCGCGGCGCGCGCTCTCCACAACATTTGAGTAATAGTACAATCTTTGGGGAAACAGCTTTGGCAACAACAACTTTGGGGAAACTGTTGATTATTTCACCGCGATATGCCCTCTGGAATATTCCATCCGGGTTTCTATATAAGTGCACTTTTACAATATTAGGGAGCCCAGTCGATCTGTAATAAATGTTCTTTGTTAATTGTAAATATCCTTCTTCTAATATAACCCTACGACTTAAAGTCCCTGTGTATCCATTTTCAAGCCTGACTCCGTGACAGTGAGGTAAGCGTTTACTCTGGTTTGTTCTATTTGTAAGGAATTTGGACATACCTTTATTTTCTCGTTTTCGTCTTGCGTGTCGATGAAATTAAGAGTGTCGTCGAGCTCGCTTCTCTGCTCGCTCGTCAGCCACGTAAAATATGGTCCATGCCAGGTCCTTGTTGCAAGATCAGTCGACGGCTCTCGATGTTCATTTGATACGCTGTCGGTCTAAAAATTCTTTCTTGGTGCGTTCGACCAGTTTTTACCGTGACTCAATCTTAGGCTAGGGCTGGCTATTAAATACTGAAAGACCTCACCTCAGACTATACTGAACTGAGAGTTTATGAGGGGACTGTGGGTAGTCGCATTAATTGCATACAAAATATTTCACTGTTAAGCGGCGCTCACAATGCAGGCGCATTTGCGTCTTGCATCTGCATTGCAATCACCACTTTAGGGGAAATTCTCGGGAGAATTAAGGCTAGCCATGATTGCTTACAGCAATGAACGTAGAAATCAGAAATTCAGTGGATTATTTTTGAATACTGAACGCCTCTTAATGTCTACCGTAAGTTTGTGACCGAGAGGAAAGCTTAATGTTACATTATCACCTTCAGTCACGCGAAACATAGAAAAGTTTATATTTGTCGAATTTTCTAGGGTGAATCTTCATTGTCTTGGATAAAAGTTAAAGTCTCATATAAGTTCATGGGCGCAAAAGGCTAACGCTTAAAGCCGACTGAAACTTTACTGTCAGCCATTTAAATGGTGCTGTAAAGAGTATAGGCGCGAGTTGTTGTTTTATATGTGCTATCATGCGACTCTCCGATTGTTAACTCGTAAACAATGAGGTGAGAGGTGAATCATGAACTAAACTACATGCTACTTATTAACAACATCCAGTATACATAAGAAGTCAACAACAAGTCACGTAAGCTCATTTTACAGTAATCTGGCATAGAAGTGTGGTGAGATTGAATTGGTTTGGTCAATAAGTTGTATATTGTTGACTAAGAAACTATAACAGACGCAGCAGATGATATTATGATACAATAGAATATTACTGAGAGGATGCAACTGGATTGAATTTGGAGCTCTGCTTAAAGCAGTCGAAAACTCAGAAAAGTCAGTACATCAGGAACCTTATTAAATAATGCTCCGGATTTAATTTATCACTTTTCATCAAACTGATTGAAGGAGTAAATTGAATTTCTAATTTGAGTTTTGTCTCAAAACTATAAAAATTATACAAGAGATTATGATTTCTGGCCGAGTTTAGAGCAGCGCATGACGATGATTAACTGCACAGAATACGGCAATGTCAAAACTTATTTGCATTGAGAAATGTGTGAGGATATGAAAGATGCCAAACTTTTCTTGGGGCAGCACCCGCGAGTAGCAAATTTGTAGCCTTCACCCCTAATTCACTCTTCTTGTCCTACATGAAGTCTCGAAAACGTTTAATTGTAACCTCGGCATTCGACACTCCCTACAGGTGGAGGGGATTCCATGTTCACAAATTTAGCAATTTTGTGACATCAAAAGCTTCTTTGTTGCCACTGTCTAAATAATTTGCTACCTAAAGCTACAGTATTCCAAGAATCGGCCAAAAGTAAAGAACCAAAATTGTTTCGTTACCTGAATTACGCTCGCCGAAGTGAACAATAATGCGCCAAGCACCAACAGCAATAGCTCCAAGATTGGCTTCGTCGTCATGGTACCGACGACCAAAGCAGGCACTCTGTACGCAGAGATAGATTAGGGAACCGTAGGTTTCCTCGCCGGCGACGCGATGAGCTGCAATAAAACACCGTAGCTCGTGTCGTCCGCTTTATAGTATGATCGCCCAATGGTAAAGGCATTTCGCTTGTGTGCGTAAAAAAAGCGTCCTATCCGCCGACGGCTGTCAATCTGGAGGGTTCACCGCTTGCAAAGTCAATAAAAAGTCTAGACGCCCAGTGCCATTCAGCGTTACGGGGCGGAGGAAGTCGCAATCCTATTGGTACACGACTCATCGCTGATTGGTGTTAGCTATACTCCTAAATGTATGGTTTGCCGAGTACCTGAGATCGGTTGTAAAAAAATGCTTTACTCGTACGACGTTGCAGCCCGCGCTATTGGTCCCTCGAACGTCTGTGTTTACGAAGAGATGTTGACTGCATTACTATTGTATCGTGACCCATCACTGACTCATGTTTGTGTAGATACCAGAGAAAGTACATTGCTCTGCAGTGTTAACGAGGGGCTGACCACAAAGTGCATGTCTACTTCGTGACTGGCCGCATGGCAGGTCATCCAAGTGACCCTGATAGCGTTCTAAAGATATCAGACGCTACACGCATCAGGCGTCAATCAGCGGTCACTTTGTTTGCACACTGTGGCGCAACCATTGGCGAGCTACGGTTTTACAGTATTCATAAAAGACAGAAGAATGATAGGAATGAGAAGGTGGACAGTAACAGAATAATAATAAGACCAACAATGCGTTCCGACAGAAGGCAGAAAGCAAGCATAATGCACTAGTATTAACCTGCAAATAGTATGTTGAAGGGTAAATGAATGCTCTCATAAGTGTACTGATCGTCGACTGCGCTGCGTAGGTATCGGCATCTCTTTAATAGCAATTTTTGGAAATCGTGCGCAGTCATAGTGCACGCGCATATTTCACAGACCCGAATATTACGAAAGCTAAATGTTACGTCAACATTGACTTAAATCGTAAAAATTGCTTCAAACTATGAGAGAGATAGATAGGTCTTAGAATGAAGAAACAAGCAGACATGATGCGCTCTCTTCTTTGAGATGGTCGGTGGACAACGGTCTCCAGTTCAAGTCGAATTGAAGCTAGTCGTACGGTGGGCAGTCACATAATCTGCATTGAGCCGCTATTCTAATCCTTTCAGCTTCGGCTTATGTATTGGCCAGCACGGTAAGCCATAGGTTGTCGGCCGCAACTTTGATTGTGGGCTACTTTTAACGAACCCTCGTACGATCAGTCAGAGAGATAGCGGATGAACGCGGACGATGCATGAATAACCCCACCCATGACTGAAGCGGTAGATTAGAGAGGTTGACATTCTTTTTGCCTTATGAAAATCATCCCTTTCGTACTTACACAACCTAAGAGTTCGTCACTATAGTGGGAAATTTTATGAGAAAAGAGTAAGTTGTAAAGGACCGTATTGGGTAAAGTGCAACATTCCACTTTTGACAATGTATTCATATTGATTATATACTCACTGAAACGAATATTTATTGAACATTTCTGCATAACTATGAGCATCATCGTTAACACAACATATTTTTCGGTCCATCCGCCACCACGTCTGCATTTGTCGATTACCGAAGTGACACTTAATAAATGACAGGTTTCCTGGCCAGACGCCATGACATATTTCATTCTCAACACAGTATTTATTGATGAACCGGTCCAAAATAGCGGGTATTTATATTCTACTGAATTTGTCAAATATAGGTGAGCCGCTGCGAGAACATATCTTATGTCCATCGATCTCTGTCAGTCTGTAGGTGGTGCACTACAAATTTCCGTATTTCGCGTAAAAGTTTCATTACGCACTTGACTGTGTCTTGCAACTGTATCCTTCCTATTTTCACAGCTACGTCTAAAGTATCCAAGGCTTGAACAGCAGTTCGATCTTTGAATTTTGCCAACGCTGCTCTTTCTTGCGTAGACTATGATAAAGGCAATTGTAATTGATTTCAATATGCTAACGCTTTAGAGAAAATCTGCGCTTGGTCTTTCAGAGCGTCATTCAGTAATATCACGCTGAGTACTCTTGCGTGGATAAAATCGGCAGTTATGCAGCTTTGTTGGGATGTATTCCTGCGTGGTATTAACTTTTTCAACCACACATGCCTTAAGCGCAATACTGTAGCTTCATTTATTCATTGAACGAATCGAGTCACGTGAATATAAATTGTACCATTCAAGCCCACTTGCATCAAACTAAATATTTATGAAAGCTGACACTAAATGGCTGCATTTTTTCATTTCTGTAGAACAGAAACGAGTTAAGGCGGATAAATGGTGGAGACAGGAGGTTGCAATATTACGGAATATTTTGGAATAGCATACATCGTAGGCAGATGACTCTCGCTACGATCGGATTCGAGTAACGGTCCACGTGTATCAGATATATATTTATTTGGATATCGCGGGTTCGAGTTCCGCCCTAACTGTTCTGCTTTTCTCTCTACATTCCTTTTAGGATTACCTAATAACTTAATATAAGAGCTAGGATATGTTTGCAGTGTGTTACAAATTAAGTTATGAGAAGCCATCGTGGAGAGAAGCTTAAGATGTTTGATAGCCAAAAGAGCCAGACATTTGAGGGCAACATATCTTTTGGCGTTGCTGCCTCCACAAGTACAATCACTGATTCGTATTGTATATTTATTCTCAATTGCCTCAATGAATAAAGCGGCGAAGAGATTGTTGCGTTTCACGTAGAGCAGAGCATATTCCGTGATAAGTGCCGCTGAGATAGTCTTTGAGGTTAGAAAATTTGTTGCAACTTTTTTAATAACACTCGCACTGTTGACTCCGAGCCGCTGTGCAAAATGCAACAGTCTGTTCGCCGCAAAAAATCATTCTCTAATGTGAAATGGCTTCAGTGTTCTTCTCTTAGTTAAGCTTAAAGATCACCTTGCAGAATGCAGCGTAAAGGCGTACCTGAAAAAGAAAGTGTCGTCAAAAGCTTTGCAAACATCATCAACGCATTGATCACTTAATGTTCACATAGCGTTATTAGGGCATAAGGTATTACATTAACTCGCATAGTGCGCATTCTTTTTGCGTTCTGGCAGGAGATACGCCAACAAAACGAAATAAAACGCCCTTGTCTGCTGCCAGGTATCATCTCAGTGTCACATTCAGATTTGCCGCATTCGTTACAAGGTTAGTGGCTCAATGTTTACCCAATTGTGCCCTCGATCACCTGTCGAGACTCAGTGACCGCAAAGTGCATAGCGTTATCGCAAAAGTATGCGACGATAAATGATATACGCGAATATAACTCGTCGTTGCCGAGGAAAATGTTTGATTGCTATGCTACACTCAATTAAAGGCCATTCATTTTCGCGGCAGCATTGACGCTACTCTGAATAAAATACGCAAGAATCGGTGCAGCGCTATACAGATCGAAATTTGACTAAGGGGAATTCAAAGAGTAGATTTCCCAAATTTATCTGTCTTGAAAAATGTCCTTCAAGTCACGTCCTTTTTGAATTGTGAAAATATCCTGTACGATTCGGAAAGGGCATCGAAGTGGACATGATATATAATTATTTATAAGTTTAAAAAAACCATTAATATAGGCAGCAAACAGCCACATATTTGAGCTACGCAGTGATGCTATTAATTATTAAAACCGATAAAAACCTGGATGCGGTCGTCAGTGTCGGCGAGTTCCGCAACAAATTCGTTGAACTTTGCGAATAGCTGCTCTTTGGGCGCTTCAGCCTCTTTCAGGTTCTTCAACTCTTCCATCTCTTCGGGACCGAAGAACGATGTCATTTGCGACTTGCAGAACATTTGCATGTCGTTGGTGGCCTTCACCGCTCGCTCTTCATCGATACTGTTGTAGAATTCCTGCGTCTTTTTCAGCATAACCTAAAGTAGGCAGTGTGGAGCGGCGCTGTTTCGCTGTTCAACTGTCTGATTAAGACGCGCAGAGTTAGTGTTAGAAAATTAATAAGTTATTGCTAGTTACATAGAGTAGCCAGAGAATTCGACGAAATATGTCGTTTGCTAATGCTGACATGAAAAGGACGACGGAGAAAAGAACGATTGGCAAATATTGTTCATGACACTTGTTTACTCCTCCCCTTACACCAAAATGTCCGTGGATCGTCAGCTGCGGGTAGCGCATAGATAACCACTGTCTTTGCGATGTTTATCATTTCGTATAATTTTATAACCCGCATAGATTCCGCCACCGCCACAACGTTTTTGTGGTGACGGCTGAAGGGTATGAGCTGATAACTATCAGACGACCGGGTGCACTTTAGTATTTTTCGACGTTCAGGCTTAGAAAAAACAGTTTGCTCGCGATGAAAGCGTACATTCAGATAAGAGACCGCGTATGAAACGGCATCGATGGTTAAACTGTTTCCGTCTATCTGTATTCTCATCTGTCTGCCGATTGGTTTAACTGTGTATATGCGACGAATATAGTAGTGTATATCTACTGCTCTGTAATCATAAAGAAGCAATTTACTGAGTCACCATCTAAATACTTTTAACATAATCATGTCGCACTTGGTGACAGCGAGTTTCACCCAAAAAACTGTTCGGCTGTAGGTGGCAAACTGTCAACTGATGAAATTTTCATTTTTTAGTGAATGTAACAAACAATTTTTCACAAATATCCCATTTTACAGCTTAAACATC
Organism: Plectus sambesii; assembly: GCA_002796945.1. Classification (NCBI taxonomy): domain Eukaryota; kingdom Metazoa; phylum Nematoda; class Chromadorea; order Plectida; family Plectidae; genus Plectus; species Plectus sambesii. The sequence continues at coordinate 10,672 of NIUQ01003040.1, forward strand.
CGTTAACATAACACAGCCATGTCTACTCTTTGAGCAGGAAAGGCGGAGCTGTAGACATTATCTTTTTTGTTTACTACGGACGCTGTAGTGAACAAAAATACGGTACCTTGATCTTAGTGATTTCGTCTTGAGAATCAACAGAGCCCACGAGTTCGTCAAGTTCGCTTTTCTGTGCATCTGTCAGCCAAGTAAAATAGAGTTCCTGCCAGCTTTGAATGGCGCGATCAATTGATCCTTCTCCGCCTCCATTCGACGATTCGCTGCTCTGCAAGCATTCCAAATTAATGCGAATCATCGAAACAGCAGGATAGCTGTCAGATTCATAGAGCGAAAAAACGGTATTGAGTCAATTAATAAAGATAAAGTGTTCGAAGTTGATAGTTTTAAGCAAATGCTTAATTCTGTCTCAAGTTCGATTTGTATTTAACTGGAAAAATAGTAACGCTTCTATTTATCGGAAATCAATATTAGAAGTCTCGGTATAATTATAGCAATAGGAGTATAAACACTAAGCAAAAACAACTTTGACGACATTGATTACGTACAGCGCGTCCAAAAGTGACGTCAACCCCTGTTATATTTTCATTAGATCACTTCTCTGGGACCTATTTCAGTAAAGAGCGGCCGCTGAATCCGAGCACGGCTGGCTGCGTGTCATAACTCTGATAAAGTGTCTGATATGGCTAAAATATGAGACTCAGTCAGTTGCTTTTGGAGCTGAGCGGCTGCCCTTTAGTGGAGTACAACGTTATAGGAACATTCACTGACAAATACAAACTTGTGCTCTATGTTCCAGAAGTAAGATAAACAAAGCAAATGATCAAAATGAGACAGTAGCATATCCTGGACGAAAGTATGAAAGACTCAGCAGTTTAATTTAAAGCATACTAGACGGCTAGTTGTCCACTAATTTCAGCAAGACAGACAAGTAGCTCAAACTTCAACTGATCAAGAAATGATAAGCGCTTCATGTTACGGTCGATGCAGTCCGCCATCGACTCGTTGCCTGCATTCTCGCCTGTAGGAGTCATTCTGAAGTATCCTAAGGTCACACTTTGTTGATTTGCTTAGTTGATTTCTTACTTCTAAGTCATAAAGCACAAGTTTGCATTTATCAACGAAAATTTTCTCTCACCCTGTATATTGATTGCGCACTTGACGTCGTAAACATCATGCGATGCTTTCATTTAACGTGACTCAGGCTACATGTGAACACAAAAAAGTTGTTATGCCCTATTAACATGACGTGCAATTTATGTACTATAACTGACGCCAATGTCAACAACTCGGTCTGCTATAAATTGAAGGACTGTCGAACGTAACCGCCGCCACGTATGATTTGCTTATGTCAAATATTCAAATTTAAAAGAAATTTCCAGCCGTTTATGTGAGACAAAAACATTAAACGTGTACCGTTCCGCTTCGATATTCGAATGGAACTTGAGAAAAAACGTCGGTGCGTCAGCTTTTCAGCTTATTTCTCATTTCTTATTTCTTATACAGGTCTACAGTAATCATATTTATCTGACGCTGACATCAATCTAGTCGAGCTAACATCCCAACATTTTCGATTTCTTACCAATCTCAATAAGTTGAGCTGACAGACGCCCCTAACTCGCTTATTCCGGCTTTAAGAATGAGCGCAGGGAAATGGCTAATTGTAAAAATAAATCAAAATCGCCGCAATTACTCAATCCGTTCTTACCGAAGCCGTCGTCACTAATGCGCCAAGCGTCAGCAAGATAAACGTCCACATCATCTTTGAGGTTGTGATGGCCAGTGGTCGAATTATGGTCAATCCAACGAAGTATGAAGTGTCGTTAGACAGTCACCACCGTCTGGTGATCAGAGACCTTATTCAAACAGTAATAAGTACAAAGTATCAAAATGCACGAGTCACTTATACTGGAAATCTAGATACATCCTTGAACGAGCGTTTTGAGAAGCAGTCCGAGGAACCTCTACCGTAAAATTGTTTCTATCCTATTTTTTGCAATGGCGATTGCGAAAACTGCATAGATTTCCATTTGAAACAATGCAAAAAATGCGATTCAGCTGATCAGCTGATCAATGCGATGCTAGCAATCCTATCATAGTGGAATCTCCCTTGAGCCAACTACAGATAAAACAAACGCGCGAATCTAAGAATCTAAGGAGCACGTCGTCGGGAGGTGGCGACGGACGGAAATGAAACACCGTAGCTCTCGAGTCGCCGCCTGCTAGCGTCTAGCATATGTGCGCTTCGCTAGCGCGCCGTAAAAAGCTTACAGCACGCTGATGACTCTCGGGCTAAAAAATTTGCCACTCGCAACGTCATGACTCGCCATTGGTCCCCTTCACATAATGGGCGGAGATTGCTGCAATGCCATTGGACCGCGACCCATCATTGATTGGTGTTTAGAGCGATAGGAGATCATGCATTGCGCTGGCATGTTTGTAATGCTCTCTGATCGTAAAGTTCACGTCTGGCTTGGGGGACAGTTGTCTCTTGTCTGTTAGCATAGCTGGTCGACTGACTGGCGCCGACAAGTAGAGTGATTGCGAAGATGCGAAATGTGACGCAGCGAACATATCATAAGTCAATCAGAGATTAGCGACCGCTGTGTCGTTGTTTCTGAAGCACTATGTGAAGCTAGAGCAGCTGATAATCCTCGTTCGTCAACAAATTTTTTTCTTTGTTGAGTAAGTACTGGCAACGTTAACGTTTCTGACACTTCAGTTCATTCACTGTTAATTTCTCGAACGTCTACAGTATACGATACTTAGTGCGATTTGAACTTCATTATGGGCACTATTTATTTGTGGCTAATGGGGGATGCCGCCAACTACTAATCAATGTTGCGCGAAACAAATGTTCGGCGTTGAAGAATCTTAGAACAAGTCCTATTTTCTGAAAATGTTACATTTAATTTACATGCCCCATGATAACGGAATCTATTCACTTGGGTTTGAACTGCATCGCGATCGTAAGATAAAAGGGTGCCCGCACTTTTTTGGTTCAATTACCCACTAAACTGGCAATTTCAATGTTATTCCTTAGTAGTAGGATATCGGAAACGGACGCAGAATTATCGCTAATATTAAGAGTGTGTGTTTTTGAACGAAAGGTAGAATTAATCGAAAGAGCAAAAAGGATGGACAGCTATTGGATTCGAATTCGGTTGGCTGATATCAACTCATGAACAACTAATCCACTACATCACACCCTTTTGACAATGCTGGGTTGCCGAAAAGTACCTTAACAGTGACTGAAAGTATACAATTCGCAATGTAATTTTAAAAGCTAATTGCCCTTGAAATAAGGGTTGCAGAATAAATAACGGTCGACAATTATAAAAGCTGAAATTGCCAATTTTTATGGCAAACTGTCAAAATTTAATTTTGTAATTATCTTTAAAAGGAGTAGTACATAAAAGCCAATGTGCCCATTCGAATTAGCGTCCCCGATTACCGCTGAAAAGACAATTTTGCAGCAGACAGACGTGTACTAACTTGAGAACTGATAGGGTGGAACGTACGCAGGCGACACCAGATCGGGTAGAGGTGAAATGCTATGTTACGCGTGGACAATAACGAACAGCACAGTAATATTCGAGCAATTCTGGCTTAGAAGCAAATTGACGAAATCAAAGCCGTCGTCAAAAGTTCGTAATGCCGACAAAATTTTGCCTATTACCTCTGGCGATTAACTCAGCATGTTATAAGGATCTGATACAGCATGCTCGTCGCACTTTCCGTTTAAAAGCAACAAAAGTTGCGAGGATAGTCGTGTCTTGAAATTTTAATAATTCCCGTATTAATTCTTTTGGTGTAGCGCCGAAATTGAAGTGGTAACTGTATGGGATACATGTACCCGGCATTAACCTTCCTAAATCGGAATCGTTAATAATTACTCTCACTCACTCCTATTCTTATATAAGAGAGCCCAATGATGCAGTCGTTAAAATAGATCACCCCAACTTATTTCAGAGGTTGGCTATAATCCAGACGGATACCGTATTTCGTCCAATAGACGCCCAGGGCGTCTATTTTTTCAATCAAGGCTTGAGGGGGCGTCTATTGGACGGAGGGCGTTTATTATTTCAGCCGATGTTTGAACATGGCGTTCATTGGTGAGAGAGCATCTTTTTTTCTTAATTGCTACTTCAACATAGAATATTATTCATAAATATAAGGATTGTGCGATATCAGTAGTCGAATTTGAATGGGAGTTCAGTATTGACCTTCACTGCACAGGCGTTTACTATTTTAATTATCCTAGAGAGGGACGCTTACTAGAGGGGGCGTCTATTAGAGGGAGGGCTTCTATTAGAAGAAGTACGGTATCTCGCGATTTCTGAGGCTTTGGCTAAAGCCGCGGGCACGTGAGATCGGCTCTCTTTGGGGGAGGAGTGCTCTCGACAAGTTAAGCGAGTATCAGTGAAGATTATCACTGCAGGTATACACGAGGATAAAAGCAATTCCTCTCGAAGTTTGCTGTTTGAATTCTTAACCCAACTGATCGATAGGGAACTAAGTGCACGAGTAATTAGCAGAGAATGGACTTAAATAACAGAACTGTTTCCGTTGCCTATAAGTGAAGCACCAACGGAGAGGGGAAGGGTGGGTACTTTTTTTATCGCGATCTATAATGCAAAGGTGCGCGGAGGAAATTTTATTGTCACTTAATAACTTGCTATAAGGCTGAAGTGTCGTCGCAGTAGTGAGATGTAAACTTTATCTCTTTTAATATGAGACTCCTTTCTGACTCAGCTTAACATTTTTGTTTGGCTGATATAGCAAACGGTAATCTTGCCAAAGTTGGAACTTAATGTGCTATTCATTTCATTGATGGGCTCAAGTTAACGATGAGACATGCGGAGAAAAACGTCAGAGGGCGTGTTTGGGACTGCTGACTCAACAAGTAGAAAAAATAATCAAAATTTAACATTTAACTGCGATTAGAAACACATATATATAGTTTGACCTTCGACAGCTAATGACGCTTTTGCCTAACAGTTACAAGCAGCTCTTTTTGTCACTGTATGAAAAAAATCATGGGACCATATCGAAACGCAGGCCTAGGGCTCCTCATTAGTGTTGACCCTCTTCTTTGATGACCTCGAGCAGCCCTATGGAAGAATACTCGAACTGAATTTGTTCCAACAAACATGGCGAATCACTTTCATAAGATACAGTATGCTCATGATGTTGTATACTATCCAGTCGGAAGCAGTTGCCCAAGACTTTATTGTACATTTAAACTGAAACTTGGCAAGATGCAGTCGAGCGAGCATGCGATTGTTTCACCAACCAGAGGCACTATTTGTCTGTGAGTGTCTTATCGGGCCACCGAGGCCCAAATGTAATGTATGTTTCACTACACATACGTCATTAAGTAATCACTATTTATTAATATCGCGTCTCGGCATTAAATAAATGAGCAAAAGCGAAGAAATAAGCAAAAAAATTTGATCGTTGGGCGGGTAAAATTTGTTCAATACGTGCAGTAGACGGAGTGGATCACATTGTAATGACATAGAAGTCTGGAAGCATCAATGTCTAGAAACGGTGCTCACCGACGTGGAAGAGCTTTTGGCAAACCTCTCTTGCCGCCAGAACCTGAAAATATAATGATAATTTCCTGATTTCGAAAAATGAACTTGAAGCATCCAACAAAATATTTGGCACATAAATATGATAAGTCACCACCCTATGTTCTATGCAGTAAAATTTATTGCTACATGCAAAATATATCATATCATCTCTATTATTTTCACAAAATTATAATCAGCAATAGCATAGTGATTGAGTGACAGGAAAGTATTACAGAATGTCTACTGACGCCCCGCCCCGCGTATCCCGAAGGGCATTTATGTGTGGATGACTTTGAAAATATTTTCACCTTTTGTTTCATGTTCTCATCAAGGCGATCAATGTAGACCTCGATCTTGGCCTTTAAGTCGGCCCACTTCTTTTCCTCATGCAGCTGCTTCAGCTCATCGCGCTCCTCCTGGCTGGCGACGTCCTTCACCCACGAGATGCACTTGCCTAAATATTCAGTCATTTCAAGCAATCATTGTCAGTGTTTCAACTTTTAAATTGCCGCTATATTCAAGGCTTCTTGTAAAAAAATGATGCATTTATTGCGTAAGGTAGGTAGCCGGATGATGGCATGTATGGACAAATGACTGGGGTGCGCTGGACCTACAGACTCAAGTTTATGGTGCTTATACGATCCTCATTTGTGTCATTTCAAGAGGCTTAAAACGGTATGAAAAAATCAGTTTGAGATAACAGAATGTGCTTAATTCAGTGAGAAAAAAAATTCAAAGAATGACATAAAGGGAAGGTTACGAGTTTGAGCGATGGGTTCACAGGGTCGAAGACAACAATCCTGAACCATAAAAAGTAACTTTTTGCCGCTACAACTCGCAACTATATTCGTGCCCGGTCTGTGGTTAAGTACCACTTTTCACTATTCAACTAAATCACAATCTCAGCTTAAGATCAAAATCTATAACAGTAATTATTGTCAATAAAAAGTACCCTTCTCCGCTAATATACAATAGCCGGCAACTGAGGAGAGTATAACTCTAGCTATTTTATGAACCCCAAAGTGTTTAGATCCTTCAACTACCATAATTAAAAGTGCTTTTGTTCATGACCTCGAAAATATTCCTAACCTAAATTAGAAAGAGAAAGCTTAATAATTCAAAGCATCAGTGCGAACTGATGCGCCTAGACTGCGCAATATTCGAGCAGTAAAGAAACTGAAATGTTTATTTTGGGCAAGTAGAAATATGCCACTTTACTATGGGATGCTTATCACTCAATTAAGAATAGTACAAATGATTCGGAGAAGCTCGGCTAGGATACTGCATAAAAAACAATGAAATAACGCAACGAAAGATAGATTAAAATGATACAAATCATCGAAAAACAACAACTAAGCTTTACCTTTCCACTGGGTCTTCAGCTCCTCCTGTTTATCAGCGGGTAGTTCGGCAAAAAACATCATCACTTTCGCCTTAAGCTGATCTTTGCTTGCTCCCGATTCTTTCAGTTCCTTGAGAGCAGCCTTCTGTGCCGGTTCAAGCCACTAAATGAGATCGTTCTTCACTTCAAATAAATGCCAAATTATCAAAAACCTGTTACTGGATAAACAAATTTATAAAAGACAGCATTCCATTTCAAAATAAAACTGACAGTGCCCGAAAAGATAAAGTGCATATTAGTTTTTGCCATAACTAAGCACAGTATTCAAAAGCCGAGCCTCTAATCGTTTATAACTAATAATTCGTTAAAAAAATTACATCAAGGTGTTCTTTGAGATGATCGTAGTTCTCGCGAATACGCCGACTATTCACTCCAAAGACAACTTTGCACGAGTCAGCAACAGCCTGTGCTTTTGCCTTATGATCTGCATCAGCAATGCCTTCAATCAGTTCATCAACCTTCGCAACAATGTCAGCATTGCTTGCGCCACTCTCCTTCAGCGCCTTCAGTTCAGCTGCCTTCTCATCACCCACCGACTTCTTGATGAATCCACGGCAGGCATCCTGAAGCTTAGTTGTAGCTTCAGTCTTGACGTCACCAGAAGCTGCCTCATAATACTCCCAGACTTTTTTCTTCAGCGTGTCAAAGTCTGCGCCTCCTTCCTTCAGCGCCTTGATTTCATCCTTCTGTTCTTGAGTCAGCCATGTAAGGTAGGATTTCCAGGCATCGCCATGTCCTTCACCGCGGCGCATTCTTTTGCTAGAAACACCAAAGACAACTTTGCAAGAGTCAGCAACAGCCTGTGCTTTCGCCTTCATCTCTGGATCTTCCAGACTGTTGATGAGTTCGTCAACCTTAGCGACCATTGCTTCATTAGTAGCGCCGCTCTCCTTCAGTGTCTTCAGTTCAGCCGCCTTCTCATCACCCACTGACTTCTTGATGAAGCCACGGCAGGCATCCTGAAGCTTTGTTGTAGCTTCAGTCTTCACCTCACCAGTGGCTGCTTCATAGAACTCCCACACCTTCTTCTTCAGAGTATCGAAATCAGCGCCACCTTCCTTCAGTGTCTTCAGCTCATCTTTCTGTTCTTGAGTGAGCCAGGTCAGGTAGGATTTCCAAGCGTCATGGTGACCTTCGTGACGGCGCATTTTTCTGCTAGCAACGCCAAAGACAACTTTGCATGACTGCGCAACTGCCTCTGCCTTTTTCTTCATATCCGCATTTTCCAGGCTAGCAATGAGTTCATCTGCCTTTGCCGAGAGCTCTTCTTTTGTGGCTCCACCATCATTCAATGCCTTCAGTTCAGCAGCCTTTTCTTCACCAACCGCCTTCTTGATGAATTCGCGGCAGGCCTGTTTAAGATGACTGGTAGCTTCAGTCTTGACTTCACCAGTAGCAGCTTCATAGAACTCCCACACTTTGTTTTTCATGGTGTCAAAGTCAGCGCCTCCTTCTTTAAGTGCCTTCAGTTCATCCTTCTGTTCTTGAGTCAGCCAGGTAAGATGGGCTTTCCAGGCATCACCCTGTCCTTCATGACGGCGGAGTCGGCTAGAAGAAACGCCAAAGACAACTTTGCAAGAGTCAGCAACAGC
>NIUQ01003041.1:0-19012 GCA_002796945.1 Plectus sambesii
ATATGCTCATTTGAGTTTGCACCTGAAATGAAAGTATATTTGCACGGATGCACTTTGAAGCAAGCCCATCAATCATTTAGTCGCATGAATATCTGTTTGGCTGCGATCGCATTAGACGTTTTGGGCTTGATGGATTGGCTAATATTATGTTTGTAATATGCAGTAGGTGGATGAGCGCATGCGAGCGCTTAATTGATGACATGTACGTGAAAAATTACGTCGACATGATCGTCGGTCTTGCATCCTACAAGCGTCAGCCGTCCCGCAACCTCCTCCGCGAATGGAACAGCCAAGCGCGTCGCAAAATAGGTCGACTCGCCCCCACATCTGCCAAGAAGCTAGAGGAAGCGTTCGCTGAACTGCAACTTGAAATGGATGATGACATCGCGAAAGCTGTACAAAAAGCATTGAAATAATGATAACGTAACAATAATAATGTCCAATGTCAACATTCACGGCGTCTAGTAGGATCGATAGCGATGCATAAACGGTACTGTAACCGGCTGTCTATTTGACTGAAGTTCAGGGAGTGAGATCTGGATAAACTGGCTGTGTCTCATACCTTTATACGAAAATGTTTACCGTCAAAAATGTGAACTCTCTCTGCTCAACTCTCACTTGGATGAATGAACATTCGGAAAATAGGGCTCTCATTAATTATGCTATGGACTACAGAAAACATTGTCTAAATTTAGTTGGCTTAAGCATAACCCGTCACTTATCGCCATACTCTTTTGCCCACAATAGTGTCCGTAGACTGGCTAACTATCATATTTGCAACTACTGCTCAATTACCGTATGCAACTATAAGCCGACGAGCGCTGCAGATGAAAGTTGTTCGATTACATTGTTGAAAATAGACTGTCGATGGCAAAATATCGTTTATATCATTTCAAACATGCCACTAATTTGGCTACGTATGCTTTTCAGTCTAGGCTGCACGTCGCCAGAATGATAAACATAATCATGTGGATAACACTCGATGATTTTTTACTCGTTATGCGCTACAGTATCACAAGGTTAAGCGCAAATATGCACAGCATGCATGTTGTAGTACTCGTCGGATATGTCGTTCTATTCGGCATCTTAATCATCACATTTTGAGAGCTTAGCGTCGCTCAAGGTAGTCTGTGGAGTAGCAAGACGTCAGAAATTGCTCGTAGATCTGAAAGTGCATTTATGTACTGAGCTAGAGTAGAGTCGGAGTCGAGGTGGTCGCTATGCACAGGGCATTGGGCGAACTACCTGTCATCGTGAGCTACGAGATGCGATAACATTTCGCATCGAACCAAGTTCAAGATTCTGTTGAGGTTGTGGCAGTGTACCGATGATCATGCATATGCAAACTAGTGTGGTTAATGCCGCGATTTTCATCGGAAGGGGAATATGACAAGAGGGGAGCATCTCGTAACCTTCTTACAGTAAACAGCCAAACTATCAAATAGTTGCGCCGAACTCGGTCCTAGGTCAAGAAATGGGCCATTTCTTGTTTTTCCAATCTTAACTCTTACCCTGGCTCTTCCAAGAGCAAACGTAAGTGGTAAATGTGCAAAAGGAATGAACCAAGTTACCTGCAACTCTCCAAGCAATTCGGCAACGTGCCGCTGAGCTTCTTCCATTTTCGAGCCGCAGATTAGTGCATCAGGGAAATTTCTCTTCCCTGGTCGATACTTTCCTCTTCCGACGGCCAGCGACCTGAAAAAAGGATGGTTCTGTGTAAGCGCTTATTATTAATATGGGCTACAGTATATTTTTGAGTATAGAATAAACCACTTCCCATGGAATAGCGGCATTGGCCAGTTCGAAGACAATATTTTTCGCATCAAAGGGAACCGTTTCCTTATTCATATGACTTGGAAAAAGTCGTATTTGATTTGGAAAATGTCCATATTAAAGTGTAAATGGTATGGAATGCTTCTGAGCATAAATAATAATTTGATTGACGGTTCTGATCGCTGCTACATGCAGAAATAGTTGGATGATCGAAAATGCTCTGTCTAAGGTTTAAGCTAAGGAGTACGGTTATGTCCTCCCCCCAAATGATGGCTCAAGTGATGAATGAATGCAGCCATCAAAGTCGTCGATCTCACAGTGCCATATTTTTGGTATGAGTTTATTATGAGTATTGTATGTGCAAAAACTGTCTTTTTCATGAAGTTACTTACCGTTTTCCCGGTCGGAAAGACGGTCTGCCGAGAACCAGTGAGCGCTTTCCTGGTCGACCAATATCCTTTGAGCCGGTACGACCAATCGCCTACATTCGCGTCAATAATTTTATATATATCGATATAGAGGTCTGAACTGAGTTGGCCCATTTCAAAAGGGAAAATGGCAGTCAACTGACGCCAGAGGCCTATTTCGCAAACCTTTCTCTCTGCTCATCACTTGGTTGAAGAAAATTCAACTTCATAACTGGCACTTAATAGTGAAGTATTTTTGACAAAGCTCAATAGCGAACTGCCCAAAAGGAATGCAGCAGATGCCATTTACGTATTTCAACTTAGACTGCATAAACCGATAGAATTCGCTCCTTTTCAGACTTTTGCATGCTCTATGCTCTTTGAATTTTAGAAAAAAATTCGCTCTTCTTCTAGGGTCTATATCATAAAATTTAACCGTTGAGATCACAAATCAAATGTCTGAGCCATTACATATGACCGTGCTTCAAAAGTATACGGCGCAGCGCACCGCGCCCGATTCGAGCGAAACAGACCCCTGCCGTCAATTAGTTAACTACGGAAATAATTTAAGTGCTCCAAATGCCAAGCGTGTTGCCAAAAACAGAAAATGGGAGCAGTGTGGGACTGAACTGAAGTGACGATAGCATTAAACTAGACTTTGTCCTACACTTACAATATTTGCTTCTGATAAGTGAAGCAGTGCGCACACGATGACAGAAAGGAGTATGACGCAAGTGGTGGTATGCATGTCCTCGGAGGTGGCTGCGGCGTTGGCGGTGTATGACGAGTCCGATAACGCTTGAGCTACGTTCTACAAATTCGAAACAAGGGCTCGTTGAAGTATCAAATGGCTGAGTTTCGATCACGCGCTCCCTTCTCTCAATATTGACAAATGATTGTAGATAATTCGTCTGGGGGAGAAAATTTTGATATTTATAAACTTTTGATATGATTTTTGAAACTGTATAAGAAATAAGAGTTGCCAATCGTTGTTAAAAGCATTGCACTCTGTGCTAAATTTGGAGCTAATTAGAGTATACCAGATCTACGCGCGATGTTAGCCAACACTAAATCAGTATTTAATTGAACTGTAACTTGAGGAGATACTTTAAGTGCGCAAAAAACCCTAGATCCAATGATTCGAACGCATGAGCACCGCTTCAGCTGATCAACTGTAAAGCGAAAAATTAAAGTTAAGCCTTGTGGGTGTGGCCACCCACCTCATCCTTCTTCGTGAATGAAAGTGGGCGTTGGACATAATTTGGGAAAATTGCAAAAAATTGCGAAATGCACATTAGAACAAATTCATATCAAATACTTGATAATCATCTCATAAATTTCTTTCGAACTTTCGGAGAGCTTTTTAATTATGCTCGACACCTCAGTCGCATTCATCTTTGGGAGTTTCTACCAGGAACGCGACATTTATCAACCCGAACAACAAAGCCGACAAGTATCGAAAACAACACGCTCTCAACTCGCGTGTCTCATCAATGATTAGCTCGTGCTGCTGCAGACGACGCGAAGGTGTGGGTGTCTACCAGTCGCATACGTTCGGAAATTTATTCAACTAAGCGCTCATCAATCAACACTCAATGATACACAGCTGACGAGGGCGGACGCTGACACGGCGCATGGCTCTAATATCGTCGTCATCCTTTCGAGTCGCTCGCTTCCTCGTCATCATTAGAATGATGGACGGCGACTACTGACCAGCGTCGTCGGAGTCGTCCATTTCTGTCAACAGCGCCGTCATTGACGATTCCTTGCAGTTGCGAAGGTGGGAGGCGTAAAGCTAAAAATGGCGGCAAATTTACCATTTATACTTTAATAAGGATACTTTTCTCTTCAATGAGATCGTTTTCCAAACATAAAAGGTCACTTTCCAAGTCAAACAAATACGAAAATATCCTTTTTGATGTGAAAAGTGCTGGTTGATTGGTAAAGTGTCCATAGTGAATGGGAAAACGTCCACTTTGAATAGAAAAGTGTCCTTACGATAGCATATACTATTTCCTTTTTATTAATAACTTATTCCATCTTTCTGGTATACTCAAAGAAATGGAAGTTTAATCAATGCATCTGACACAGATAATCGGCTTTGAGATAAAAACATTAATTTCGATTAATGTCTACTCGAAGCATTAGTCAGAGGGGGGAAACAGTGCGAGATAACGAACTTGTACTTGAGTGTTGATTTGATTCGAAACGCAGCAAAGTTCAAAAGGATTGGCGGAAAAAAGTTGACAAAACGGAGGACATTTCGATCACACAGCACAGAAGTACAGTTGAACACAATTGTTAGATTTTGTCTATGGGATGCATACTACTATTTATCATTCATTTAGTCGAAACACTATTCTTTGTAATTTTCAATTCTCTAGCGCACATACCAAAACTTTGTCCATCAAATGGGCGAGTTCCATCTGGATAAGGTTGGTCGAGCGCCCGTCACAAGCTAAACCATCTCCTGTCGATAATAACATCTCGGTGTCGGCGCTTCGTTTGCCCGGTCGTAAACCCCATCGGCCATTCGCTAACGATCGTTTCGCTTGCTGGATCAAGTCGATAAAGGGGTCGTTGTCGGCCGCAGCAGTACAAGTTGCCAACGACAGTAGCAGAAGCAAAGTTACAAAAGTGGCTGATAAGATGGACGTCATAGTCTTCTTCCCGTTAGCCAACTCGCTAACTCCTTCACAGAGAGAGAGAGAGAGAGTCACTTGAACCTTCCGAACCAGTAAAACACCTCAATGGTTCATAGTACAACGCGAGGATCGATAAAGTTGCCTGAGAAAATTAGCATCATTCATTAAGTCGACAAGATTGGTAGAAAGCCGCTGCATTAGACAGAGGAGCATTCTTCAAAGTCCAACCTAGATTAGCTTTCAGCTCTACAATAAATCTTATGTTAGAATGGAAAAATTAGTAATGCATTCAAAGTATCTGCATGTCTAGTTCCTTCTTAAAAATTTTCGAATGCCCAACGCCTTACTGGAGGCACAATGAACTTTTGCATTTACTCAAAATTAATAATTCTGATAACCAAAGCAAATCCGCAGTCTCATAGAGAATCAAACGATGGAATTTTAGGCCCCCGAACCAAGCATGAAATGATCATGGTTCTCTCCAATTGGTTGCTCTTGCAAAGTGGCTTTATTTTCACTAGAAGCAATATTTTGCACTATAAAAGATTTAAATTTATTGCGCATCTCTTTTGGGACCCGAGGAACGAAACTTTCTAAGCATCATTTAGCCAAGTTCTCACGTGAGACTCAATCTGTTGCTCATATATTGCTTCAAAATACTCTTTCTGAAGGCGTTAGCTTTCTATCTGGCAACATATTTATACTAGGTGAAGGCTGGTCTGGCAAGGAGCGCGCAAGGAAATGGCCGCAGTCCGCATCGTCGTCAGGAAAATTGTGTCGATCGCTTTCACGAACGCCGTCTGTCGTCGTGAGATAAAAAGCCATCGAACGAGTAGCGTTGCAGAATGCCCGCCCGCGCAATCAGATGCAATTACATTTCATTAACCGCTTGGTTCACAAGCGTCTCGTGATTACAGAACGAAATGCTCTCTCCCTCCTCCCCCTCGTGAGGCTTTTCTTTGCTTTCGGCAGCGCAGCAATTTGTGCTTACACACTCATTCGTCATGTTACTCCGGTGTACGGTTATCCGAGTCAAAATACTCACAATCGTTGTAAAATTAAGGGCAGTAAAATATATATCAAAATAAGATTAAAGAATTAACACCAGTTGTGCACGCGTAAGAAACGTAAGCGATCATAATAATAGCGAGTCATCGAGCCGCGAATTCGAGTCAAAAAAACCTTCTCTCAAGCAATCGAATCACAGAGAAATCATTTTTTTCGACCGTAGTCCGACAAGCACTGGTTCATAATATGGGCTTGTTCCTGAAAAGTGTTGAAATGTGTTGAGACGTGTTCTCGAAACAAATGTAAAGAGCTGACGACATCGGTCGGACCACAGGGGGCGAAAAGTTATTTTATGCCCAAATGTCATCTCATTGTTTCACTACCCACGTGCTCCAAAATTAGTTAGCGCTTTTAGTTAAGGTCGATTTTGTTCCTCGTGGCTCAGCAAGTTTGCCAATACAAAGCCTGAGCCGAAATAAAAAGATTTGACGCTAATATTATTTACTTTTGGACACATCGCTACCCTTAGCGTCAATAAAGACAATTATAACCTCTAGCACTGCCGTGACGTAACCAACGGTGCTCATCAGAGCGTCCATGTCTCTCTGGCTACAACTCAAGCGCTTGATCGTGTCCGCGAAACGCATGCCGTTTGTTTCAAGCTCAGTTGCAATGTTGGCTCTGAAATCGTAAACATGAGATAACGAATAACACAATGGAAATTGTTTATACCGCGAAATGGGGGACCAGCGAATTTTGACCGCTATAAACGATTATCGTAATAGGCTAAATCACTATAAACGATTTTAGCTTTATTTTTTATTATGCTGCGTCACTTCATCATGATAAACCTAACTCAGGAAACCGTATTGTAGGCAAGCTATAACAATATTATCACAGTGCTATCGGGTAAAATCGTGAAGCAATGTTAAGTATTTATAACTCTTTAAAGTTTAGTAATAGCCAAGATCATCTGGCAAACTTGGTAAATGAGAGGAGATTCTAAAAGTATCCTATTTAACGCGGTAATCTAGTTTCTATTTATATGATAGTCCATCTCATCGAGTTGAGGACATAATATAGTTATACTGATGGAATAATTCTAAAAGATTTTTTGATGAACTATCAGTATATTCAGATCGTTTGTTGTATATTCCTGGTGCAATGGATATAAGTCACGCTAGAATCATTTCATCAGTGCAACTATATTTTTGCCGTTAGGGATCAAAAATCAACTTTATGCGGCCATCGCCTCGCGTGCTAGACATGGTATTACTGAGTTAACGTTTTAAGCGCCATAGTTTATCCCATGACCAAGCCCGATTTTCGAAAACGAAGAAATACATTTTATGCATGGGGAAAACGAGACGATTGGGTTTTGACGGCCCCGACGCTGTGCCATCGTAGACGGCGACCTAAAATAAATGTTGTTAATCATAAAGGAAGAAAATTAAGTCGGTCAGGGCCCTATTTCACTAAAGCCCAAACTTGGAAGTCTGTGATAAGTTGGCTGAGTAGTACAAACTTCAGTCGTATATCACCTCGTATCGAAGGTATAAAACTAGCCAACTTTTCTCAGATTTGAGTGACTAGGTTTAGTGAAATTGAGCCCAGTTCACTGACGGCGAAGGAAACGAATGCGGCGCAGATCACGGAGAGAAGTGCGAACTTGGCCATTGCCGCTCGGGACTCCGTCGAGGAGAGCAATAATGCCGGTGAATAACAACCAGGTGTATTTACCAGAGTGCTAAATGGGAAAGCGGAAAATGCCCACTCTTTCGCAGACGCGATTTGCCGCTCGCAGCGCAAAGAACTCGCGTTCTTCGCTCTCCGCGCGTAGGCGATCGAAGCAAATTGACCGTAAATTGCGTCAAAATGATTGACGAGTTGCGTGACAGGTAGTTGTTGTGAAATGTATGGGGGAAAATTTATGCGAAAGCTGGAAGACTAGGCGGACATAGCAACGAGCTGTGATTGGAACGGGCAGACACGTTCGAACATTGAGGAAGACTGCCGCTGTACACCCTGACTATATCAACGACACACACACACACACACTCACATATAAACAAACACATTAGTCACACAAAAATAGCCTTCGTATTTGGTATGAATAGTGTTGTCGCCGTGAACTCTGCAAGGTTAAAAATTTAAAACTAGGTTACGCGTATCAAAGCTTATGTTTCCGGGTTAAACTGATAGAGAAAAAGAGCCTCAAAAAGCAATGAATTCACCAAATAAATCCAACTTTCAGTAATCCTTCAGTTAACATTATCTAGTGAGGGTAAAAATTCTTTGTTTTACTCTTCCAAGTTAACAGCAACAACACTGGGTGTGATTGGTATAATTCACCGTGACCGCAGGAGCTTTTTGGCATCCAAATTGCCCATCAGTTTCACCTATTGCGATTGGCGCCAAAACGCTTGCAGTCACGGCGGATTTGACTTGTCCGATCCACATGAAACGAATAATTTCACATAAGGAAATAAATGCCGCCGATTTGTGTTGGACGACAACAATGCCAAAGCAATGCCACTACGTGTATCGCTAGCATTATACGCAAGTAGCACCACAATTATCAGAGTGCATCTCTCTTCAAATAGGCCCTTCATAGAACGGCAAATGACGTTCCGAATCAAGCAAATCTTCGGCAGTACCACTTAGCAAAGTCTAGTGTGAGATTTTTATGATAATACTGTTGGACTTGACTACCGAAATTCAACTGAACGATAGATTTAGGAACAGCTGGAATTTAAACTGTGGTATGCGCGAGGCGTTGCCATTCAAGAACACAAACTACCGTGCTTCTTTGAAGCAGCCAATTAGTGTGCGACTTGGTACACAAGACGATTAAGTAATACCAATCATCACTACAGATGGCAAGCAGCGCGGAAACCGAGTATGTTCAAGTGGCCAGAAACAATTTGAAGTGACATTTAGACATAGGTGGTTGAAATGGACGACTCGTTTTTCGCTGAGTTCCCGCCTTCGAACGCAAATCCGACCGGCACCGCCGCAGAACAATCGATAATTGATACGCACGTCGACGTTGCTGAATCCTCAACGGCGATGGTCAGCAGATTCGACCCAAGGGAGGTCGTCGCATGCGGCGCCTCTCCCTCGGCAGTCGGCGACTGCGGAGCGACGAGGTGTTGCCTGAATCAGGAGGAAATAATTGTGAGAATAAGTACAGAAGAACCTGGATAATTGCACACCGTTTATAAGCAGGACCCGGATCTTTGCAACACTTTGGACCCCAATTCTTTCCCTATGCTTTGCACGTATGTGAACCCGGTTTTATGTAGTCCGGATCTTTGCAGAACCCGGATAATTGCAGCTTTTGGCTAGCTTCCGCGAAGCTGCAATGATCCGGGTTCTACTGTAATAGCTCCACATTAGTGAGAACACTTTTCGAGATAAATTATGTGAATACTCAACAACCGCTTCGGTAGAGCAGGTAGTAAGGTCCATCCTAGTTTCCCCTTTTCTCTCTTTCGCTCGTTCACTCTGCTATCCACCGACTGAATACAGAACCGCTGAGGAAGACAAAAAGCTGCTTACCTGTCGCTTTGTTGGGAAGATGTTTGAGGGCTGAAGGCAGACGGCAAGTCGATTGTGATCGTATTAAGACTTTCTTGTGAACGATAGCTTGGCGGGCGCGATGGCGGTCGGTGGCCGGGCGATAGCACGGTCGGTCGCCATGTCGCGTTGGTAGATGAAGTACGGTAAGTCGGCGGCGGCGAACTCGCAGCTGGTCGAGGCGACGGCTGACTTCTGCAAAGATTTCCTTGCTACCGTGACAATCATTTGAGAGTCTGTGATTTCGCCTTTCTGGATCAAAGGCCGTCCCATATGACCAGAAAAGTGTCTGAGTATTGAGATCAGAAATCTTGTTTCCATCATCTATGATCAAAAAGTGATAGTTTTTTCGTTTTTAAAGAATAATCATTTAATTTCGATTATAAAAACCTATTGACATTCGATATAGTTCGATTACAAATACTCTTTGCAGCCATACCTCCGAAGGTGGAAGGGGTTTCGAATCGTAGTATGATAATTCGGCGGTGGTGGCGGCCAGGCGTATTCGGGAACGAACATTCCTGAATGAACAACGGTTTAGTCACAATTCAAAAGAGTTATCCAAGTACAAAAGTGATTACCTTGATGAACGCGAAAATATGGTGTTGTTGGCAAGGCTTCGCGCCCATAAACCGTTCGATTTGTACGCTGATGAATCGATCGATTGCCAATCATCGACCAAAAGTCGATTGGTCTCGATTGAACATCGAACGACGTGAGACGCCACGCAATCGCCGATACGGTAATCAGGACGATTCCAACGCCTAAAAAGCCAATTATTCGCATTTGTTTGTGCTTGCTTTCTGTCAGAGCCGTATACCGTCTCATGAACGGTTCGTCTCGAAAATATTTAATTTGGACTTGAACTAATGTCCCATTATTACGAAAGAAGTCGCGAAATGAAACGCTACGGGGAATAATTGGACACTAAGGTTTGCAGTGCCCCTTTGTTATAACAAGAGTATAAAGTATGGTAATTGATCAACTATGGAATGCGCAGGAAATTCCGTCCAGTTTACGTCTTAACTGTTCAATTGCCGCACTTCCAGCCGCTATGATTGTATTCGTTTTATGGATACATAATTCAGGACCTATCCTCTTCCAGCAAACTGACCGATCATGAGCAAACAGAGTGTGAGCCTTGTAGTGCCTGACACGGTGAGGGCGCCGAGGAGAATGCCGACGGCGACGCAGGCGAGCCCGATGAGTGAGATGACGGCCACGAACAATCGGATCATGTTCGTCTGCGAACACTGAAAGCAGCACCCTTTTCGGTCCGATTCACTCTCCAACCACATGCTGTCCTCTTCGAAACGAGCGAACGGCGTAACCATTCGGCCGGAGAAATATCGCGACAGTTGCTCTGGCGAGAGCACTGTCGTTTCTGTAAAAGTTCAGTTATTCAACTTCAGTCATATTGGGTTCTCTGAAATGCTCTCCCAAATAACTTCTTTTTTCCCTTTTTGACCAATGCTTAGTATATTTACAGAAGTAGCTTTCGCATAGCCTGAACCCCACCAATATCCATTATGTGTCACTGGGCACGCAAATGTGGCACAGAAAAGAGAGGTCGATTGGAGGGTGGCTTTTCAGAAAAATTATCGAATACCAAGATACTTATAACAAACGAAATTCTCGTCATCCATGATTCGACTCTCGTATAATAGCAACAGCGTGAAACTGGCTATTTAATTCCCACTCGCGCGCGATCTCCGGAAGGTCGTCGTTAATCCAACAACAAAAGACGCTCTGTTGACATTGTTGAGCGCTGAGCTTTGCCAGCGAGGAACATTCCTCGATTTGTACGCGAAAACTGCATACACTAATTCTTTCTCACTAGCGGGGAATCTAGGGTGCCATAACTACCTAGAATCCGGGGTTCCACCGGATTTTCAACCCCCCTTCAACTCCCAATTCTTCTCCCCGAATCCAGCCCAATCTCTCTCTCCCAGCGTTATTTTTCACTCTTTTTCACTCTCAAAGAAAAAGTCCGAGCGAAGAAACGCACCTCCAAGAGATCCAAGCGAAGGCGCAGCGAGAAGGTCATCGGTCCTTGACGTCCGATGAAGCGGCACAGCGGCGCTGCTCAGCCGCGTGCAGGGATCGAACGAGCTCAGTCGCCAGCTTGTCAGTTCAATATTTGGACTGATCGGTCGCCGCGGATCGGCGCAGCGCACCAAAGACGCCGTTGTCGTCGTTGTAGCCCGATCGCCAGCGGCGGTCGTGGCGGAGTTCGCTACGCCCGACGCCGCGCGATCGCCCGTCGTCGCACCGGCTGGTAATGGCAAGTCGTCGGCGGCGTTCGAGTGACCCGGATCGCAGTCGACATCGATAACAGACATATCCGTCGTCGTCGGCTGCTCCTCCGCGTCCACGGCCACCACCGTTACTCCACCATTGGCAGATGTCGTCGTTTTCGTGTCGTCGACGACGATGATCGTCGCCGCCGGCTGCGACGGAGCACGGCGTTTTTTGCGCCCTAGAATAAATGTCGAATGAAGTTTTCTCTCTCGAATTACGGGATATCGGTCGATTTGACATTCGTCGTTGAAGTAGAATTGAGAGATGGCGCCAGATTTGAAAAAGAAAGAATACTGTAAAGCCCAATGAGAAGTATTCAGGGTAGAAATATTCGGGTACTCCCAGCATACTAATGTCAAAGTTTAAATTTGAATTTCGTTTCAAGCACAATTTTGAAATATGTTACAATTAACACTTGGCTAGCAATAATGCAGGGCAATTTTGAAGACCTAGCAAAGATTTTTTAAATGGGCAGTTTGATATAGTACGCCGGTTTCCGCGTCTCACAGTAGCGATATTACTGTGCGCAACTGAGATGGGCGAGAATAGTGAAGGAAAAGCATCACTAACCCCAGCTGGCCGTCGTCTGGCCCGATTTCGCCCCTGGCGCGACGCAGACATCGATGGTGTCGACGACGGTCATCGCAACTGCGATCGCACGCGCATCATTCTGAAAATCGGCGCCATTGGTCATCGTCGTTGGTCACACCATCTTCCCGCCTGATTACACGAGCACCGCGCCACAGTGACACTTTCACGCAACGACAATTCAGCTCGAGCACGGGCTCCGACCGTCACACATGTTCACAAATAAAGACCATCAAAAGGACAAATGTGCTATTTTTGATGGCTAGCAGCTGGTAACGCTAAACAGAGCAATAATCTAGCCTGCGGGGCAGAAAAAACGATTGCTGCGCAATCAATTGCGATAAAAATGCAACAAGGATATCTTGTCCTCCTGCTCCAGTCCCTTGTGATCGCGCCCTGCTGACAACGGAGGTCATGCGACAAGTGACACGCCGCCAATCGCTGGCACAGCTGGTTCCCGGAGGGAAATGTGAAATGGACACTAGTGGACAGTGGCCGCCGGGCGGTGGGGTCGTCAATATTGTCCAATCGGTTGGCCGGCAACTAGCTATATAGAGGCTCGGCGACCACGACGAAACGAACGACGGCGGCGGTCCGGCGGAACGAGTAAACAACCACCGGCCGCCGGCCGTCAACAAATGACCGCCGCCGCGGCGTTCGGCGGCTGTGGGCGGCGCCCCGGCCAACAAGTGCCTTGTCGCGCTAGACTGTCCTCGCCGAACGCCGTGCGACTGAGAAGTGCCACTCCTGCCGGCGCTGCTACAGTGGGACCGAAGGAAGAGTGCATTCCTGTCGCCGCCCGCGCGCGTCAGATCGTTGCATTGATCTATCATTGGTAGGGTCAATTCCTTCTGACTTTCGCCGTCGGTTTGCCCAATTGAGTAAGTGCATAACATTGCGCCAACTTACAAGCATTCATAATTGTTGCCGGACAAATACGAACACTGTAACTTTAAACGGCCCCTAGAGGTCTCGTCGACTGAAAAAGATCACTGCCCAAACATACGCACTCTGGCAGAAAACGGTCCCAGTGTGTCCTGATAAAAAAAGCATATTGGAACTGTACTGCCCCCTATCCTGTAAGCAGTATCAACCTCCTTCTGAGCGCAGAGTGAACGCATTGTGGCAAAGTCGACTACTTTACTACATGATGGAATGCAATGAAAAAGTCTCCTAGTATTGGGGACATATTCCGCATAGCAGAACATGTAGAGGTCTTTTTCGGACCGAGAACGTCAACAGAGGCCAATTGCAGCCCAGGAATCTAAAGTGGTCGAATTAAATCCTGCGCGCAAAAACTATGAAGTACAGCGCAGTACGACATCACACACTCAAGGTCGTCGAGGAACACACGCACGCAAACAATAACGCGCCGCCGTCAAATTCTAATTCAGTTATGCAAAGAAGGGATGAGACACTATCGCGCAATCACCTATGAAGATGATTCGATCGTTCGTCGACGGTCATATTCGCACCCTGCGAGGGCCGCGAGCGCCTCCGGCAGCGGTTGACCGGCCGACCCGCGAGGCGGAATGAATCGCGTTTGACTCGGGTCTACGGACAAATTATGGTGCGGATAATGAGCAAGACGGCGGCGCGAGGCGCATCCGGCGACCCAACCGCGACGACGGTCGGGGTCGTCGCCTTCAGTCGATGCGCCTCGCGTATTCGTCTGGCGCATCTTCCGGCCCGGTTGCGGTCAGCGCATTATGTCGTCTTACGGACGCGATCCCAGTCCCATAGCCCAGCCGGGCAGGAGGGGCAGGACGGGCCGGACATGCACGACGGCCTCACAAAGCCGCCTGACGACACGGCGGTTCGCTCTCTTTTCGCATTCTCAATGAGCTCCGTACCGGCCGGCCCACCCGGCCTCTGACCAAGATGAATGACTGTGAAGCGAAGACGCGACCATCGAATACAGACTGCGCCGTGACGCATCGCCCCACGCTATGACAGCGAGTGACCAATCGCTGTGAGGGCGAACGAGGACAAAGAGGGCAGGCGCAAGCGCACAAGCGGCCCGCCTCGGAATTAATAAACGCTTTGATACAGATTAGATTGAACAGAGGGTAGGGGCAACACGTGCCAACGGGCCGAAGTGGCCATCTGCCATCTAGTCTTGCGCGCGCAAATCGCTCAGACCCCAGACCACAGTCGACATCTGCATAATTTCGCGGTCCATTTAAACCGGAGGCGAGTAGCAGCGAATGGGCCGTGCGCGACACAAAGCGGCCTCGGAGGAAAAGGACCATATAGACTTAGATTTGACATACAACGACTGTTACACATTCATAACACTATGAGAATGATTAAGCTATTGTACAGGGCTACATTTCATTTGCCATATTGTATAATCTGGTTCCGTTTGCTCCCAAAGCCTACAATACACTCTCTTTGCTTAGGCATCCACCGATCTCGTCTTTGATGTTCGAAAATTTTCCACCTTAATTTTGCGACGGAATCAACACGAAGTGATATTTTGCGAAAACTCAACTAAAACATACTTTGAAGTGAAAAAATAAATGTTTAGGTATAAGCTATGCAGAATTTGGAATCTCTGAAGATTGACAACATTTTTTCTAATTTGATTTCTTTGTATGTAAAATTGCATTCATAGGTGATATCATCATTCTCAGTCTTGGAACCGTTTTGTGCTAATGCAAAGGAGAATGATACCGAAAATAGCTCAGATTTTCGAAATATCCATGTAGTTAATAAAGCTGAAATATTTTTCCATTTCCAGATTCATTTAACATATTTAACTGACTGCTCACAAAAGTAAACAAGGCTCCGTTCAGGCAGATATGAGGGCCGATCTAATCAGGCGGTCATCGGCGGTCATAAAGAAAAGAGTCATCGCCGTATGTCATTCATGAACAACATCTTCGCTTACTGGTTTTTGACCAAAACACAAACAGTGATCGATCTATGAGAGGCATCCTCAAGGACTGTCGTTTTAAAAAGAAAGAAGATAAGGAAAGCGAACAGGGGCGGAATGAAAGATCGAGTGGCCAGGCAGCGCTCAAAGGCCATTGTGGACTGCGCAACCGTTTTTCGCCTCAAATTGAGCCTCAGAAAGTTGAAAGCGTTTGTTGTAGATGGCAACAACGCGTGCGGCATCGATCATCTCCAGTGGACAGGTGATTGGATAAGGAACAAGAAAGAATGGAGTGGAGGTAGAAAAATGACAGAGAGATAAGAGACAGCGAGAGTGTCTGTAAGATTACGCGCTTTGCTGGCGCTGTGGACGATTTCAGCCGCGCAACGCGGTCATCTTTAACGCTCACAGACTGCCCGATGAGAGTAGACAGAAGGAGGACAGAGCATGGGAAAATGACCACCGGTCGCATAAGCCAGTCTTCCTACGGCTCTCACGAAGGAGCCGAGAAAAAAAGCGGGAATAAACGCGCGCAACCTCTACCACCACTCTATTATATGAAACGACTACCGATGGAAGTCGGTAGATGAGAAGGGTCGGAGCGGGTGGATCGAGTGGTCGTGGTCAACGGCGGTCAGCCAAACACAGTGGGCATTGTAGTGAGGCGGACGGCGAATAATCGCGTTCCGGGGTGGCCGCACGTTGAGGCCGGCGGCGGCACTTGATTACGTGAGGACGGTGCGGGACACGACGACAATGCGCTACTGCTCCGGCGCGTCGCGCGCGCCCGTCGCGGCCGCCAGGCGCCGCTGACGAGCGGCGTGAGGTCGTCATCGGCGACCGGCGACCGTCGCGCATCCGTCGTCATCCGCCCGTTCCCGCAGCACAGGAGTTACGCGACACCGTTTCACCTTCTTTTCTATTCTCCCGATCCCGTCCGCCGCACGATCTAACCGCTCTCTCTCTACCATTCTCTTTCTCTCTCTCTTTCTCTCTCTTTTCTCTATCTCACTGATTCGCAGTTTTGGCGGTGAGCGGCGCATCCGCCGGTGACAGAGATCCCGCGCGCCCGGCACCGTTTCGCCTTTTTCTGCCGATTCCATCGAGCGCTCAGTCTATCCGATCGCCTCTTCGGCGTCTCAGATCGCATGTGCGTACACATGCGATCTGTTTGCCGTGCCTGCTGGCCTAGTTGACACCAGCAGTCTGTCTGTCCGCTCGGTTCGAGAACACGCGAGCGAGCAAGGGAAACATGCGCCTGGCCCGCTCATCCCGTGTCATGAGGTGGCGGGTCGAACGGACGCGCCATTCGCCAGGCGCCGACCATCATCCCATCATGTCCTTCCCGTCCTCTGATCGCTTCTCTCAGCCACCATCACTGCCACGCCTTGCCATTTACGCAACCTCTAATCCGCCTAATTCTAATGAACAGACGATCTCTGGGCCGTCTATCTGCTCGTGGCCGCGCGTGGACACAAAGCACTCGACGCGGACGCGGACCGAGCCGAGCGTCTGGCGGATGTATGCGGCTCGCTGAAAGGTCGGCAGGCGCGTGCCGTCTAATACCCCCGCTACATGAAGCCCATCGCTGGCCGCCACATCGCCCAGCGGGGACAGGCACGGACCGACAGATGACCCAACCCGATGCCCGTTGCCCATTAGAGCAGCAGACATGGTCACTAGACAAGAGGGGAACGGCGCTGGCTGACCAGCCAAGAAATCAGAATGGACAGTGTTCGCAAAAAGATGTCGATCACCTCTTCGCTCCATTCTATTTAGAACCAACGATCGAGTCGGAAATGAGTGCAAAGATTGCAAAAGGGCTGGCATCTCGCAAAAGTTTCTTTTCCACCTTATTACAATTGAGATTAGTGGGATGTTCGGCTATTCCGCGTTTTACCGTATACCTAGCCAGACTATTTCTACAAACGAGCGAACGCAGACGGTCCATTGCTCGTAAAAAAGAGATATAAACATTGGCAATTGATAAATGAGGCCACTCGAGCCTATAGGAGACGGCACGAGCAGAAGGACGGCGGATGGTGACCGGCGGGTGGGGAGCGGTCGGCGTCTGCCGTCCACTCGAACCGTGCCGGACGACGTTTGTCCACCACTCCGCAAGATTGCCACCGTCGACGCCTTTACAACAAATTTTCTTTCTGCACCTCGATTCAGCCGCCAGCCGCAACCCCTCCCGTCAACCACCATCGACTCACGCAAATGACGCCAAACGACGCCAAACAAGCTCAAATTTGGCGAAGAGGCAATGTTGCTGGGTGTCTGCGAGTGACAACCACCGATATACGACCAAATCGAGAACGGTCCAGGGGACAAAGGTATTTTGACCAATGCAGTCGTGTACTGGATGCGATTGGCAAATACCGCAGTTAAAGCAGCCAGAGTGGAGGCATTGTTGAACAACGTGCCTTGTGCGCATTGTGCCGGTAGACAGACTTTCGTAAGCGAGATGACCGCGACACGACCGGACGTATATAGTGGGCCTCACGGCGTATTGGCACAGTATTTTTTTAAGGGGCAAGCGGTAGTTTTTCGTGCCACGCATACATTTCTCCCAAGGTTTTTCAGGAAGTGCGCTTCAGGAAACAATAGAGGTCTTTCGTTGAACCTTGATGCTACGAAAGAATCCGTTCAAAGCACAATATTCAAACTGGTGCACTACCTGTATATCGCTAATCAATTTCCCGTTTATATCTGGATGATATATTTGCAACACTTGTAGAAGGGTTCCGGTCACCTTCATGATTGTATCATAATGAAAAACAGTACTGAACATATTATGAAATAGCTGTCGACATGCAAATACAAATAGACAATAGAGAGTAAATGCAAAGAACACAAAGCCGTCACAAGAATGTCCGCCGAGAAGTTGTATTTCCGCGAGGATGAAACTGAAAGGAAAATCGAACGATCACGAATGGATCCTGGATCACAAATCAGAGCATTTAATGGTCGCAGCGGTCGTGGAAAGAATAATAATGAATAGATTAGTGTGGAATACAGTCGCCATAAATTACAAAAATGAAACAATCGCAAGTATAAACACTTGTCCTAAATTCATAATATTCGCGTCGCAGCATGAGTGTCCATTGTCGTAGTACGGTAATCACGGTCCTTGTGGAACATACGAGCATTGGTCGGGACGATAAACAAGAGAATCATACAAAGATTCATTAAAGCAATAGTACAAAGAAGTACGCAAGTGAGATCATCTATGTATCGAATAGCAAAGTCTGAGTTTTGCAGGAAGAGGATACCATAATGTCTGTGACGAGGCCTACTAATTTTTAATTTTAAAGATTTAAAAAATAAATCATTTGTGCACATTGCTATATATATATATATATATATATATATATATATATATATATATATATATATATATGACGCACCGCCTGTTAAAATTCAAAAACTGTTCACTGACTATTATTACTATTCCCTTCATTAAGTACCAATTCCTTGCGACGACGCGTAGATTATCTCTTGCGGATCGTATGAGGCAATAAGTCATAAAACACAATTCGGCAAAAATAAATCAGTCGTCCACCGCGAACGATTCGGCAAACTGTTCGTTGATGGTGGTGGTTGAAAGGTCCCATAAGATGACCTCATAGCGACTCCCTTTTGGTCTCAATTCCGCTTCGATATTGCCGGCGTTGTCGATGAGCGAGCTGATAAGATTGGTGGCGGCTAACGACAGCCATTCCTCCACTGGGAACTCGCCGGCCAGTCTGCACGGTCCTATGCAAGTCGGCTTGTAACTGAAATACATCAGTATTTCTTCGATCGGTAAGAATTTCAAGTCTTGGTGTAAA
>NIUQ01003042.1:0-19269 GCA_002796945.1 Plectus sambesii
GTGGAAGCCAGACATTATTGTAACGACAGGGTAACCAGTTTTCTATATGTATATCTTTTGCGCATCGAGTTCGAGCAAAGTGCACTACCAAACCACATATACATTTGCACAATAAATATAGTAATAACAGAGTACGTCAACATCCTTTTAAATGCAGTAAAAAGAACAGTTAGCCATCTTCAAAATATAGTATTCCCTCTCCTCTCCGTTTGATTATGTTTCCATATCAAGTTGTACCATTTTACAGCTGTAGAGGCAATTTGTGGCATATGCTAGAAAGAGGCACAAAAAATGATTGAATATTATTTATTTAACGATGAATTTCAGGCAAAATTTTGAGTACATGATACCGGAGGAGCAACGCTTTTTCAGCGTGCAGAGCGATGGAACTGTTCGGTCATTAATGCTCTNTTTAACGATGAATTTCAGGCAAAATTTTGAGTACATGATACCGGAGGAGCAGCGCTTTTTCAGCGTGCAGAGCGATGGAACTGTTCGGTCATTAATGCTCTGCTCGATTACCAACACATGTCGGTTGTCAGTCGGAGCTTTTCCCTACGATGTACAGATGTGCAATATAACTTTGGAGTCATGGATGCACACGGCCGACCAAGTCGACCTAGTCGTTGGCAATAAGCGGCGAAATATGAATGCCACTATCGACGATGGCTACTTTTGGGTACTCTAGGAAAAATATTTTAATTTATTCAGCGAATATTAAGCGATAGCAGTTTTGACGTTACAGTCTGACACTTTGGATTATTTTAAGCGGTGGTCACTATGCCGCAGCAAACATCAACAATTAGAATTTTGTGTTTTGGTGTCGGCAGCAAAATTTTTATTTCACGTGATCTTGAGTGGAACAATGTTAATTTTCAATAATGTAGACACTGATCAATGATATAGTTATAATTTGATAACAGTAAAACGGTAAAAATCGTTACAACTATTCAAATCATGAAATATTAGTACCGTATATGCAACGGTTTAAATTTGGCGCTCATTTCCTTTCTTAATAAGGTAAAAATGAATCCGAATTGTGACCGCCGCTTTACTGATCGGCCGCTCAATCGTTACACCTTGCAGGGGAATGGAGAGTGGACAGTGGTGTCATTTGACAAGGAGCTCGATTCGATTAACGCGGCGGACGGACAGCCATACACCTATGTGACATATATGGTTGAACTTCGGCGGCAGCCGATCTACTACATCTGTGTCTTGCTAATTCCTTCCTTTGTGACGGCCACTATCTGCTTGCTTGGATTATTTGCTCCCGCCATGAACACTGGCGAACGAGTCGAAAAGGTTTTTTCAGTTTATTCTGAAGGGAATTACAGTTTTCAACTGCTCAAATATCTCTTGTGATCCCTGCACTAATTGATTACATACCTACGTTAAACTCTTTCTCCCTAAGAATGGCAAGTTATCGCTTCGAAATAAAACCACTTATCTTCCCTGAAGAGAGTTATACTGTTCAGTCCTAATTAGTAAAGTATTACCCCTAAAACTACCATTTCTTTCTTGGTAAAATTCCATTTTGGATAGACACTCGTTGTCCACTCGAGGGTTTTTGCAGAGCATAAAACTGGTTACCTGCTCGGGGCTAAACGTAGCAGGATATACCATTCGAAGACCGTGAATCATTTTAGGTGCAGGTTAAATTTGAACCAACTGTTACGACTGCATGAAAAATAACACGCAGATAGAACTATTTATAGGTGAACATGGGCTTGGCGACATTGCTATCCATGGCCATTTTCCTTGGCATCGTCGCCAGTGAAATGCCGAAATCAACAACATTGCCTCTTATGGGTATAATCAATACTTTTCTTGTCTCTTTAAACGCACAGTCATAAGTGTTTTAGGTTTCTACGTATTAGCAGAGCTCCTTTTATGCACCATTGGAGTTATTGTATCGATAGTGATAATGGTAGTGCATCAACGGGCGAGCACGAGAGTACTCATACCTGCTCCATGGCTCTATACAGTCCTCTTTTTAAAAATGAATACTATTCAAAAGCCGGAGAAGACAAATGTGACGACAGATTTCACGAAAAACGTCATTCGAACGCTGAACAGTGATAAAAAATTGAATGATCGCACAGAAAGTATCAAAAATTCGATTTATGCAAAACAACTCAACCAAGTACTTAACAATGTGCAAGAATATATCGATGACAAGAAATTCGAAGATTATATTCTTCTACAGTGGATTATTATTTTCGACCGCATTGATATGCTCTTCTTAATTGTGTTCAATACCGTGAATGTGGTCATGTCGATTATTCTCGTTAAGTAATGAATACCGTCGTGATACATCGCAGAGTTCATCCTCAAAAAAGAATTGTAAATTGAGCGTTGAGACAAATATATCACTTTCGAAAGTTATCCTATACTTCTTTTTTAATCAAGGAGATATACAAATTAGAAATAAGTGTCATAGCCAAGATTGATAAACTGATTGCCGTTCCCTATTTATCGCTTATTTTCACAGTTATTAATCAGCTTGCTTCATAATATGTTCTTCTCAGTCTTTTTGCGAAGACATGCACTGTTGCAAAATGATTGGAACTCTTTTGATTTACGCGGAAAACTGAATGAGTTAGGAGTCATTTCCTTCGCAGCGCGGCAATAGGTGTTTTGATTTTCAAAATAATTTGACTTTGGTCCTTTGGGATAACAGTCGTACCCTTGTCGAGAAAACAAAGTACACGGCATTTCGTTTAATATTTGCTCTTGAGAGAACTAATGAAACTTTTTTCCTTTATTCATGCGATTGCCGTATCGGCCAACACAGCAGAGCCAATTTCATTATTCAAATACAACGTCTTTTACAGATTGCCGATAAGATGCCCTTCATTAAGGGCTCGAATTACGAGACATACTGGTTTGTGGTGCGTGGCATCGTCTGACAGCACTAATTGAAAGTAAAAACCTCAGCGCCTACCGCCAGCATTTTTGACTATTTGCTGCAGGATGTCTGTGATGTACCACCAGCACCCTATGAACACACACATCGTTTGCTTGTCCGCGACGCGACCGGAAAAGCCATTTGCCGCCTGTGGGTTTCTTAGCTGTTACATTTACAGATATGACTGATATATTTCTGTATTCTCTCTCTTTCTTTTTTCATGTTCACTGTTACACTGGCTGTTTTCGCGCGATTTAGATCAAGTTTCGTGCTTGAAAGTATATGCTTGCCGTCATGTACAGCTGATGATAATTCTCCGTGACGACAGTTGGAGAGTAATAATAGAATGCTAATATTAGACCCCTGTAGATGGGTCCTCGTTGCACGCTTCAACGCCTTTATTTTCACTCTCTCTCTCTCTCTCTCTCTCTCTCTCTGTGTAAATCGTTACGATATGAGTGCCTTTGCTGTTCAGGGGAAAAATCTGTTTTAATAGGTAATTTTTTAGTTTCATATCTCTACGCTTGCAGTTTCTAATGATCGATTGTGCAACACAGCTTCTTTGCACAACCTTAATGGTTTGGCTACTGGATCTTCGTCACGTCTCTTTCTTTTGTTATACTTTTATCATTCTCGCTGCTTCAAACGTCTTTGGTGAGTTTATTTTCATAGTTGCTCACACTTACGAATTCTGAACAAAATTTGTTAACAGCTAACGAGTTGGACGTCTATGAAGCAATCACAGCCAACTATAATAAGAACGTGCGCCCTGTTCGAAATTTCAGTGAACCCGTAGTCGTCTCCGTTGAGTTGGTTTATTTCAATCTTCTTGGGATGGTGAGCGATTCGGAGAGAAGTTTAATTAAAGGGCAAAAAATGCTTCAGGATCAAATACAGGAAACAATAACATTCGAGACAAATATGGAACTGGTATGCTCTCTGATATTTTACGGCCCTTGAAAAGAATGCTCGTCTAATTCTAAATTCGATTAGCTGAATTCTGTTACTGACAATCGTCAACTAAATTTTCAGAATAGTATTAAACAATTCATGCAAAGCGCGGCTGTTAATTATTGAATCTTCAACTTTAAACCCCCTCAATAATTTAATCTTTGGTGACAAGGAATATTTTATATTGTGTTATTATTCTCTGTCACTCCCAAACTATATACTCTTTTCATATTCAAAATGGGACGTCAGCGGCGCGGAACAAGGAAATTTCGTTCTAATTAATTCTTTACAATTTACTTTAGATTTGGAAAGATGAATATATTGGTTGGAATGCAAGCGAAGTTGGTGGTACTGCAGCAGTTGTGATTCCATATGATCTGCTGTGGAAGCCAGACATTTATGTATCAACAGGGTAATTAGTTTAGTGTATGTCTATTATTTCCGCATTTGGGTCAGAGTGAAGTGCACGACCTGATCATACAGTGTGCAGCAAAAGTATGGAAACTAACGGTGATTTTATTTTCGCTTTTAATTTTCGATTTTTTCCTGAAGTTTTCTTTTTTCACGTTTACTCGTACATTTTGATGTAGGCTTCCCGATGGTTGAAAGCTCTACTCGATTGCTTGCTTTGAACTAAGAACTTATTATTTTTTAGCATTTCTAGAACTGGCGCAAAATGGAATGAAAAAATGTTCACGGAATTAAGTTATGTGGAAGAATTAGAAAGTGCGGCAACAAATATCAATAAGAAAAATTCAATGTTTCATGGGGTACCCTTTAGCTTACAAGACGGCTTGTCAGCGACGTGACATCAAGTGGGCTAAAATTGAGTGAACACTTGCGATATTAACTGATAGCTTCAATTTGTACACTATTGAGGGCATCTTTAATATTTAATCATAATGAAAACTTAAAAAATATATTAATTTAAAACAAGAAGATCTTTTAAAGATCGAAAATTCTGTTTCAAATTGTACCAGAGACGTTAAAAAAATTCTTCTTGAAATTAACGAGAACTGAAAGCGAAAATAGAATTTCACCGTAGGTGTTCATGTTTGTGTTACGCGCTGTATATATATTCTTGAACAATAAGTAAATTAAAACAGATTAACATCCTTTTGAACATAATTGAAGAGTACGACTAGCCCTCTTCGTAATGTTGCATATTTGTTAACCCCCCTTGCCCAAAATTACATTCCCTACTGGCATTCAACGACTGCTTCTAACTGAAGAGATAGAGTTTGACATTTCTTTAGTTTAGTTTATTTTGCAATGAAAAAGGCACAGAAAAGGTAAAAAACTATTTATTTTCACTGATAAATTTCAGGTTGAGCGTCGAGTACAAGATGCCAGATGAGCAACGCTTTGTCAACGTGCTGAGCGATGGAACTGTTCGATTATTAAAACCCTGTTTGATTACCAACCGATGCGCATTGTCAATTGAGGCTTTTCCCTACGATGTACAGACGTGTAATATAATTTTGGACTCATGGATGTATTCGACCGACCAAGTCGACCTTGTCGTCGGTAAAAAGAGGCGAAATATGAATTCCACAATCAACGATGGCTACTTTGTGGTATTGCAGAAAATATTAAAAAATTTATTCAGGGAATACAGATCACTATCATTTTAACGTCGATAATTTCTGATCTGACGTCTGAGTCAGAAGAACATTTAAACAATGTTAGAAGTCATTATTAGCGTCGGAAGCTGTTTTTAATATCATAATTCGCATTAATACAAACACTGTCGTAGGGATTACGTAAAGTAAGGAAAAAATCTTTCTAATTCGGTTTAGAAAAGAAATCAAGTAAATCATGTTAATATGAAATAGTTTAACAGTATTACGGCTCTCAGAGTGCAAATTTGTTCTAAATTGTGAGGAAAATTATTGTCGAACTCTCTTAGGGTGGGTGAACCAAATATGCCCTGAAAACGATGAGTCCAAGCATCCAGAGAAGTCTTTAACTTCAAGTCCATATCTTTCGTCATAGGTCTGGTAATATAAGATACATTTCGTATATTCTGATCGAATATTTTCGAATGTCGAATTTTTGAATAACTAATCGGCCGCTCAATCGCTGTACCTTGCAGGGAAATGGAGAGTGGACATTGGTATCGTTTGACAAGGCGCTTGAATTGACAAATGCATCTAGCGGACGCCAATTCCCTGATGTGACATACACGGTCAAACTTCGGCGGCAGCCGATCTACTACATCTGTGTTTTGCTGATTCCTACCTTTGTGACGGCCACTATCTGCTTGTTTGGATTGTTTGTTCCCGCCATGAACACTGGCGAACGAGTTGAAAAGGTTCATTACTTTATTCTGAAGGACATTACATCACCCAATGACTGATATATTTTGTGACATGAACTGACCAATTTTCTGTCTTATATAAATCCTTTTTATCTCAGGATTGAACAGTATCGTTCGAAAATAAACCTGCAGCTCTTTCCCAAAGTCAAAACATTGCTCAGTCCTAATTAACAAACCGTTACCCTTTTACCCATCACTTCATTCTCGACAACCATTATGATTATAGATCTTTCATTCAGAAGTTGATTTCTTTGCTTTAGAATTTTCGCCCTATATTACAGGGTAAATGTAACTTCTAGAAACAGAAAACATCATTCGAGGGTCATGAATTGTTTCTGATGGGCTATTACCGTATTGTGTTAACATATTGAACTCTATTGATTTTATGAAATGATACATGCAAAATGGAACTGTTCCAGGTAAACATGGGCTTGGCGACGTTGCTGTCTATGGCCATTATCCTAGGCATCGTCGCCGGTGAAATGCCAAAAACAACAACATTGCCTCTTTTGGGTATAATCAATAATAGTTTTTTTGCTTTTATAAATGTCCAATTATGAGAGATTTAGGCTTCTACGTATTAGCTGAGCTCATTTTATGCACCATTGGAATTATTGTATCGATGGTGATAATGGTAGTGCATCAACGGGCGAGCACGAGAGTACTCATACCTCCTCGATGGCTCAATACAATCCTCTTTTTAAAAATGAAAAGTCTTCAAGAACCGGAGAAGACAGATGTGACGACAGGCGACACGGAAAAAGTCAGTCAGCCGCTGAGCAAAGATAAAGCTATGATTGATCTTTTTGAAAATATCAAAAATTCAATTTTTGCTCAGCGACTGAATCAGGTATTAGACAGAGTGGAAGAACATATTGATGACAAGGAATTTGAAGATTATATTCTTCTCCAGTGGATTATTATTTTCGATCGAATTGATATGCTTTTCTTGGTACTGTTCAATACCGTGAATATCGTCATGCCGATTATTCTCTTTAAATATTGAATATGACCAATAGTAAATGAGTTTAAACGCTAGGAAACTGGTGTAAAATTTTTTTCCATTGGTCCTTTATTTTAATCATCCAAAACTATGCAGATTTTTTATGCAACCGTAATTAAACAGCCAGAGAAAACGAAATTTTTGTTCGAAACATGGCATCTTAGTTTGCTCCTTTATCACAGCTTTATTAAGCAATAATCATAATTACACTCAAAAGTTGCACATGACACTTGCAAAACATTAACGCTTATCCATAGAGTTCTACCGCGTTCTGCCTGGTTATTAATTACTTCGCCACTCACACGCATTTTCTGTAGAAACTGAAAAGTAGATTTTCTGGTTTAAAAAGAGCATAATGCTTATTACTCAGTATGATGTTACCAATTATATGAGATTTGCATCCTGCAGCGTTTGCGTTCGTAGTGTCATACAGTACTCCTTGCCGCCGTTGACGATTTTGTCTTTTCGATCGGTTTAAAATATCAGCACAGTTACTGAGTAACTGTTACTCAAATATTTTTGTTCATGAATGAAATTGCGAATGCAGCTTTTGAAGTCTTCATTATTATTGAAACCTTTTTCTCGATTTTTTGACAAATATTGTTTGAAGACTTTTCTGTCTATCAGGTGTAAAAATCTTTGTTTGAAGCAAAACTGCTGTCCTGTCATTTGTTGCAATCGTCAAGCTAGTCTAAGTTAAAACCGAGAAGAACATTTACTTTTTCTTTTACTTTTTAGGTTCAAAGCAGTTTGGAGGATAAAGGTTGCGAGACATGAGAGGACTGGGGGTGTCCGTGATGCCGCTAATGGCTGGCGTCCGCACGGATGTGGACAAATTGCTCAAGCAGTTCGTCGCGAAGGAGTCGCTTCGCTACATGGTGTTTGTTCAGGTCTTTCGCGAAGCCAAATTTTCCGCCATCTACACTGGTCGGCAGAGCGAAGCGGAGCTCAGAGAGGTCAGTTTCTTTTGCATCTGTCCAACTGTGTATTCAGAGTAACCGACTAAAATTCATTTTATTTACTTGGCTTTATGTTCACGTACCGATCGATTGTGTTTCGACTCCTGTGAT
This sequence comes from Plectus sambesii, assembly GCA_002796945.1. NCBI lineage: Eukaryota > Metazoa > Nematoda > Chromadorea > Plectida > Plectidae > Plectus > Plectus sambesii. The sequence continues at coordinate 8,256 of NIUQ01003042.1, forward strand.
ACATTAGAAGATCGCTAGGACGTTAGTTGCTGAATAAGAGCACACCCTTTTGAATTACAACAGCACTGAAGTCAACCATTAATACCTACGGAAGAAAAGAAAATATAGTAGCATCGATGTAAGCCTTCGGGCCGTAGAGTTGATTTAGCTGGACTGAACAGCAGATAAAACACTAACAGCATGAAACAGAAAGAGGATAAGCAGACTACTCCCTATTCATTTTGTTTTTGAAATTCTAAATTTGAAAATCAGACGACCGCTATGTAATTGGCCCTATGTAACAGTTTAATTTTTGTTCAGTAACTAATGGTATTGGCTTTTTAATTGCTGAATTGGTAGATTATCTATCACTGTAAGTGGACTTCTTAATTGAGACAATAAGTTCTATTTTGTCTCAGTTAGCATTCGTCCCTTTTATATGAAACAAAGCATAGTTTGTTTGTTGGACTGCAAAATATTCCATGATCTCAGGTTTCCTTTTGAGTTTTCCAGTTGAAAAAGCATTGAACGTTTTAAAAAGAATATGTATAATCTCGCATTTCCATTTCGTTAATCTTACGTTCAAAATGACTGCAAATATGACGATATTGACTGAAAAATAGACGTATTGGTATGCAAGACTGTAACAATCAATTTTTAAGTACTCCAAATATGCTAATTGTATGGAGACGCATTTTCAGTTCGAGGAGCGATTATTGTCGCTAGCATTGACGCATGCGCTGCCGGGCAAGTCGACCATGATTCAGGATCGCATCGCTGGCATTTACCTCCTCTACGCTCTTTACTACTTGCAGCCCGCCGATTTTAGGTTAGGACATCCACTGTTCATGATTCAGTGTATTATTTATTTAAGTTGATGGAAAGTTCATTATTCGGGGGCAAGTTATTCGAAGCGTATGTTTTGTTATTAATTTTTGGTTATTCTTAAAAGTTATTTGTTTTTAGTTTTTTATGTTGGCTTGTGGATGTCCGCTTTATATCGTCGACTATAAATAAGCGCTTAGTTAATTAAATTAGTCAAGTTAAAGCCAGAGCAGTGATTATGTTTCGGTATTCAATAGCACATCTTAATATCAATTCTTGGCTCCGGATGAAAAATAGTGATACAATTTTAAACGTCGGGCAAATTGCATCCCGACCTTGCTCATCCTTAATCATTTATTCTCTTATCATTCCAGAGCGCACATTGAATTTAATTATCTGATTGCATATCAGATTTAGAAGAAATCTTTAGAAGCTAATTCGTTCGATGATTGTTTTTGTTGCAGAATGAAAATTCGTATAATACCTGACCAGTTGGTGGAACTGCACGATTTCATGGAGCAGCGAATCAAACCCGAGCGCCACCTCGACACTCTCTATTGCCTCTTTCGACTGTTCAGCGAGAACGCCTTTGTGATTGTCAAAACGATCGAAGAGGTGAGCGCACTTTTTTACTTTGATCCTGAAAAGAGGTCGACGTGACAATTGCAGAGTTAAAACTCTTCGATCAGTAACAAAAAATCTTTGATTTAATAAGGCAAACTACTTCGAAAGTTAATATTTCTTATTTATAGCAATTTACACATGTAAAAATCAATAATAATTATTATTCTAGATTAAAATGATACTTTCGCCCCGAAAAACTGGTTCATCTTTGCCAATTACAGTGCATGTCTCGATTTAATGTTATTGATCGAAAATTTGGACTATGTACAATAAAAACCTGGTAAATGCACACTATTTAAGTGCGCAAACGGGATAGGCGTACATTGTTTGCATGCTCCGTGTTCGACTTCTGTATTGAATAATGTCTGGATAAATGCACAACATATTCTTGCTGGATCGTTGGGCATTTAAACGGTTTTGACTGTAATTTATAATTGACTGCGTTTAGATGAGCCCATTGTTGGTGAAGAATTACGACGACCCGACCGATGTTGAGCATGAAAAAGCGGCGATGTCTAGTCAGTTGGGCATCGATGAATTGCAGCTACTAGTTGACGACACTGTCACTCAGGTACTGTGGTCCATCTTTTTCGGGCACAACTCCGCCTGTCGATAAGATCGTATGATCCTTTCGGGTATGCACCGTCTGTCGTCATAATTCGTCATTCTCGCATTAAATTTCTTCAATTTCTCATTGCATTTCTTCAATTTCTTATTGAATTTCTTCAACTTTGCATTAAGATTGAATGTTAGTTTGACGAAATGGAATGTGCTGTATAAAAACTAGTGTTAGAACTAAATTTTTTAGTTAATTTGCAACACGAATGAAACTCCAAAGATTAGGACTTTTGTTGTGCGCTACTTTCTGTTCTTTTCAGCAAGTAGCAGTAATACACGAGAAATACATCGACATGAAGCACAAGACTCCCGGTCTGCAGTCTATTATGATCATGAATGAAAGCCCTGCGCAAGCAATTAAGAAGTAAGCGAAAGTTTTATACTTAATATTACTCTGTAGCATAGTGTCGAAAGGAATACTCTGGCTCTGAAAAGTTACACATTTATCATTGGCCATTGAGTTATGGATCAAAACACTGAAAGAAATTTATTGAGATTTATTATGTTAATTTTGTCATAGTAATACTCAAACTATTATCTTGTGACGAAAAGAATATCACAGGTTTAGTTCGCTTCCTGTTTGCATGCATTTGCTTTAGCCACTTCCAATCTACCTTAAATTCTCAAAAATTCATATTATTCATACTGTTGATCTCGAAATTGCCCATTTCGATGGCTTTTTTCATTCTGATATCATCAGTTGGTTTATCACAACTAGTGCTGCAGCGATATAATCGACGGACTGTGCTTAAGCACTTACTTTACTAAAATTCCCAATCGCAATTTTAATAAAAGTTAGTGCTTAAGCATAGGATTATTGATTTATTATTTGCAACACTGGTCACAACGCTGCTTAGCAGAGTTCTCTTAATTTGCATAAATGTTTCAGCGCACACGACCATTTCACCGACAAATGTTCGCAGCGACCATACGTTTACGGTGGTGGACAGAAGGTTAGTATTTATCATTTTACAAGCCTCGCAAATAATTTAATAGCTTCTATTTTTGCAGGGCGGCAGAGATGATATGCCGAGATCTCCGAAGAAAAGCCCGGTAAAGGTATGTTTGCAGAGCTGTCGCTAAACTGCGTAATGTCTATCGGAAATGTTTAAACGAATGCGCGTGTATCTCTGAATTATAACTTTTACAGTTTTGAATTAAGAAAGTAGGGTGATAATTGGTTATATGTGACTAACGCAGAAAGTTCGTCTTGAATATGTCGTCATTACTGATCAATCGCCGAACTGTTGGAATTGTTATTCCATTGTAATTTAAGCAATTGTAATTACAATGTTTGTTATGGAAGACATCATAAACATTTTGAAGAGCCGTTTTAGTATCTTCTGCTGATGAAACATTTTCGTAAATAACCTATGGCTATTTTAATAGTTATTTTAATTTATTTACGGACAACTTTCTTTAGTGGCTATTTCCCTTTTTCAACATTTGTTTATTGATTGTTATGGGTGAACTGCTAAGTGTGTACCCTTTACTACCTGACTTTTAGGATTCGCGTGCGGTTCTGAAACAAAAAGCGTACAGCGCGACCGCTCCGCAGTCCAGACACCGCCGTCACATGCTGGTCGAGGTGGTCAGCCCAAAGACGCGTCGCACTCATAGCGACGCTCGCGGTAGGAAAGTTTTCATTTTATTTAAAAATGATATAATTGCCTCTCATTTAAAGTAAACACGCTCCGTTCCTTTATGAAATAGACGCGAACGGTGAATTTACTTTTTAATGAACTGCATTCTAATGACTTTGGCAGAGAGTTAATAAACAGATTCAAAAGGTTGTGTACTTCTTTTCACTTTGGTGTATCACCATTGCATCAAAAATTAATTTAGTAGAGTATCTTTAGCAAGTGATAAAAAGGACTACGATTATTACTAGGAGCTGTAAATGTCTTCTAATGTTTGAAAATTCTCCACAGTTCGCTGCTGTAGCAGGGAGGATCTTCGAAATTCTCATTTATCTTTCTAGGCTGTGTTTCTATTTCGCCTGCTTAAATCGCATTTTTATGCTTTGTAATATCACAGCCAACGTTTTCAGATAAATCGAACGACGCGAATGAGGCAGTTGAGCAAATTAACGAAGAGACCGAACCGAATGAAGAAGTGATTGAGGCGGAGGAAGATGAGACAACCAATCGAGCTACGACTCGGTCGAAGAAGGGTCCAAAGGTCCGTCCGACTCCCGTCGAGAAACCCAAAAAGAAGCGGAAAACTGCCGGAGCGGTGAGTTTTCTCTATATATAATTACTCTTGTCCGTCTGTGTGTGTGTGTGTCAGCGTTTTGATTGGCCAGAGTCGGTCCGAGCGCCCCTCGTGGCGAGCGTCGGAAACTATTAAAAGTGCGGGAAACTTCTGCCCTGCCCTAACCCGGTCCGAACGCCACCTTGTATTAGTTATTTTTCTTGCTTATTACACCTTTTTTCTAGTTCTTTAACATCTCTATTCCCTGTTTGAATAGTGGACCTGATAATGACCATTGGTTCAAATTAGGATATTCTCAGCAATCTAATCAAAAATGTCCGTTTTTAAAAGCGCATTTATCTTCAGGACGATGTGATCATGGTGGACAAACAGATCAGCAAGCCGACAAAGGTGACAGCACCAACAAAGCGCAAGAAGGCGTCGGTCGAAGAAGCAACCACATCACAGTCGTCGACCGCGACGCAAAGCAAAGCGGATAAGGCGGGAACGTCGGCTGGCGTTGATGAGGAAGCGATGGTTGAGGATGTTCCAACGAAGAAGCGAACGGCGGAGAAGAAGGCGCCATCGACCCCCACCGCCGGACATAGAGGTCGACCGCGACTGGCGATGAAATTAGGTTTGTTTTTAACTTTTTTATCTTTTATGAAACGGTTTTTGAATGGCCGATGCTTGGCTGGTATTTTTGAAGGAGTTAAAGTTGAGATATTGAAGTTGTACGTTACGATTATTCAATAGTAAGAGCGTACAATGAGAAAGCAGGGTTGCTGGTCTAACATAACAACGTGCACAACTTGTCTACTTGGTGTTCATTTCTTCATATGTAGTCGACGTCGAATTCATGTTCATTTTTCAGCGCCCGGTGATGAAGCAGAGGCGAGCGCCGATAAAGTATTGGAGAAATTGATGAAGAAAATGAAAGCCAAGGGTTCGCCCACGAAGACGTGAATAAACAGAAATGACGATACTATTAGTGATAAGGATGGATGATATGAAAAAGTTATAATTACAGAATAAAAAGCTTTCGATCACGCACCGCTACCATTATCGATACATATCAGTGGATATTTAATGTAATTCCAGAACATCGCGTTTTCTTCGAAATTTGGTGATTTCTATTAGCCCTTTTGTCTTATGCGAGCGCGATATACCGGCAGTTATGGATGATATAGCTATTGCTATAAGACGCTATGATCGCTTTTATCGAAGGACATAATGAGATTAAAGGTCGACGACCGCAACCTAGAGGCTGGAGTTAGCTCCCTTGCTCTCTGACATCGTCGGTATGCAAGGGTACCTTCGAATGATGAAGCGACAGTAAACATCGGATAATGCGTACACAGCGAATTGTGTGGAAGTGATTTGCGTCTCGCTGCGATTACTCTCGCCTGCTACCGTACAACCATTGCACCAGCCGAGCGCTATTTGTTTGCGCACCGTGCCTCCTCAATCAACCGCTATTTTCGACTATATTCCTATCGTTCTTGAAAGTCGCGAAGCTTCTCATATCAACGGCCAGAATACACTTTCATTATCTTATTATCGTTTTCAGTATACACGAACGATATTATCTGGAACTGCGCGAGGGTGAGGATGGTTCTTCTGGCGAGAGCATCCCAGTATGCCTTTGCCGTCAATGCAAGTGAGTCCATATATCAACTTGAATTTCAAAGAACTTGAGCTTCCCGGTTGTATATCATTCAATTAAAATTTTTGACCTTACGCGAAAGTAGCTTTTCTTTCTCATATTTTGGTAATTGCTTAGATAGTACATCTTTTCTTCTTCCACCTGGTAATTTCAGTTTCAAAGGACACTAACGTCACAGACAATTGTTTATAAATATTAGTTAAATTACTAGAGTAGAAACATAAATCTGTTGAAAATCTATGATAATCGTGCAACTGGAAAAAGATTACTAAACTTTGTTGCTATGTTAAGCAACTAATATTAGAGAATAAGTGTCTAGTTAAACGACTAAGAACAGAAATAACGCTAGAGCTTCAAAGCACCCGTGATCATCGCATCTTAGCAATATTCGTTAGAATTGCCGCATAACTGTATCAATTGTATAATAGAATTTGTATAAAACATAGAATTTTTCAGAGTTACTGACGTCTGCCGTCAATTGTAGAGCGGAATCGTATCTGAGCAATTTAGTGCGCCAACAAGCGGTACGCTGCTTTGCCGCCCCCTTACCAGGAGGCAAGCAAGTGTTCAAACGCACTAAACCTCACCTTAACGTTGGTACTATCGGCCATGTCGATCACGGCAAAACTACGCTCACCTCAGCTATTACAAAAGGTTTGCTTTAGGTTCTTTTTTTGTTGGATTGTACCAACGGTTAACAAATCGTATTTTGCCCTCGTCCTGAACGGTCGCTCTTTATTTTTTGGAGCTTCGTCTCTGTAGTGCTAAGTATAGCAACAAACAAATTACTTTCAGGAAACGAATGTTGCATGCCCAGCGTCTTTTAGCATTCTGATTCTTTCTTTTTCATATTAAGTAGAGTTCTATGACATTTCCTTACCATTTATTACAATATCTATTTCAATGCCGGACTGTTGCAGTGTTGTCGGGAAAGAAACAGGCAAAGTTCCGAAAATACGAAGATATTGACAATGCTCCAGAGGAGAAATCGCGCGGTATTACAATCAATACGTACCATTTGGAGTACGAGACAGACCTTCGGCATTATGGCCATATTGACTGTCCTGGTCATGCCGATTACATCAAGGTACTACTCGTTTTTCTTTAGTCCTTGTTAAGGAAGAGTTAATGCTTTTATTTTGCGGTGCCCTGTATTGCGGCGATCTGAACAGAAATAAACAATAATGTTTTATTAGATATGAGTGAAAGTTACGAGTAATTTCACAATCAAAAAGGGACATTTTTCATATTAATTTGACTTAGTAAACCTCATACTTGAAGTGAAGCGCGTCCAGTTTTATTTTAAAGTATCTTTTATAAACTGAAAGGGTTCATACAGCAGAAATCGTTTTTTAATTTCGCTTATAAAGGTGATTTACTTATAACAATCGCATTTGGATATATTATATAGGGCAAAAAATCTTTATATCATTATAATCGTAAATACCAGTCAAAAGATAACGTTCCTTAACTATTTGTATATACCATATCCACTTTAACAAGGACAATTTCCAAATCAGCTCGGACATTTCTCCTCTTTGAACTGGAAAGTGTCCTTGTTAAAGTGGAACAGATACAAACAATTAGCACTGTATAACATGGTGCCATTTACAGAACATGATCACGGGCGCGGCACAGATGGACGGAGCGATTTTGGTGGTGGCAGCGACCGACGGAGCGATGCCCCAGACGCGTGAGCATTTGCTGCTGGCCAAGCAGGTCGGCATGCCCCTCGAGAATATCGTTGTCTTCCTCAACAAAGCCGATGAGATCCCCGATCAAGAGACTTTGGAACTCGTAGAAATGGAGGTACGCCGGCTTTACTACAGGGTGGCCCAAAAAAACTATCCCGCGATCATAATTAGCTTCGATTTTGACGTGCCCGCCTGAAATTTTTACTGACGATGCACCTAGTAATGAGCAATTAGTGGGCCAATAGCTCATCACTGGGTGTATCTCCATTAAAAATTTCAGGCCGGCAGGTCAAGTTTGAAGCGAATTATGATCGAGGGATAGTTTTTTTTGGCCACCCTGTAGTCAGATTAAAGGAGAACGAATGGAGCATTAACGATAAAAGTTAGTTTTGGTCTCGCAACGAAAAGGTTCAGGCGCGAAATGCGAACCACGTCGTCGCTACGACAGTTTGAACTCTAATCGAAACAATCTGTCATTATGAAATAACACAATATTTTTGAATTTATCTTGTGAAACTTTTCGTTACGATAAAAATGTGGTTTTCTTGCTAATGACGAAATCCGGTAATCTTCATTGATAGATATACCATTTCCACTTTTATAGGGACATTTTCTAAACCAAACAGGACTGTTTCCAAATCAAAAAGGACATTTTTATAGTCAAATTAATACGGAAATGTTCTATTTGATTTGGAAAGTATCCGACTTGGTTTGGAAAATGTCCTAATGAAAGTGGAAATGGTATATGTCGGATCAAAGTCATTTGGACTATAGGGAAATTTTTCGATCAGTAACAAGCGTCGAGACCGAAAACCGTAGACCGCCAAATTTAGCCTATCTTTAGCACGCAGCAGGTCAAGGAAAGTCTCAGGAAAGACTGTTTTGCCGTTACTCAATGAAAAATTTCCCCTGTATATTCATGTTTGTACATGTCAGATCCGCGAACTACTGACGGAATACGGCTTCCCGGGCGACAAAGTGGAGGTGATCGCCGGGTCGGCGCTATGCGCGGTTGAAGGGAAGGTGCCCGAGCTGGGCGAGCAGAAAGTCGCCAAGCTCCTCAACACCCTCGACACCAAGTTCATTATTCCCAATCGCGATCTCAACACCGAACCGATGATGCCCGCAGAACACGTCTACAGCATTCAGGGTGAGTGTTTTGGTCGTTTGACGGTCATTTGCTGACCAGTGGGAGGCGCGGATATCGCGGCCCATATGGTGCTTAGGCTTGGGCTTAGATCTTTCGCTCTGGGGCCAATTTGATAAAACTGTTGAGCTGTTGAGAATTGAGGAATTGAGGCGCACGCCGATTGGACAATTTTGAATTTTAACCAATGGGCGCTTGCCTTAATTCCTCAATTCTCAACAGCTCAACAGTTATATGAAATTGGCCCCTGGTTGAAGGGCAAGCTTTGTCTAGATCTTTTGCTTTGCTTTTCCTTGTTATCATTTTCAAGCCTAAGCATCGAAAGACATTTTTCTGCACTGCTTGAGGCCAGTGCAGAGCTACTAGGATAGCGATTATGGAATAAAATTACTTTTGGCTATCTTTGACCGACTTTAATCAGCAATGATTAGTGTTCAAACATTCACTGTTGTCATTTAGGACGAGGAACGGTGGCGACGGGCAAAATGGAGCGAGGAACATTCACTCGAAACGACAAAGTCCAAGTGGTCGGCTATGGAAAGGACATCGACTCCGTCATTTCAGGTCAGTGGTCAATATTATAATAATATTGATATTGCTCACTCTTATTATTTGTTTACCAAATTAGCGCTTTCCAACTGATTTCAGTTGATTAAAATTCGAATTAAATAAGTTCGCTTGGTCTAAAAATGTTTGTTCGAGAGATCGGTTTATGGGCTTTATTACGTAAGCAGCCCGCCTCTCTTAAATCCCTCCTAGCGCCCCCCTACTGATTAGATGATTTCATTTGTGGCTATCATTGGGCCGGTTTCATATCGCATACTTCCGCTCAAGTCTTACTTAACGTAATGATAAAGGATAGGCCTTAAGTACGACTTTAGCTAAAGTACGCTAGGTGAAACCCGCCCATTAAGTCATCTACTCACTAAAACCTCCTCACGTGTTTTAATTAGAGTTGAAAGTATAAAGGACAGTCAAATGAAAGTAAGCGAAGGCGCGTATTATGAGTAGAGGAGAGTAGCTAGCTTTCATTTGACTGGCCCATATAAAATGGCAGAGCGAACTACAGTGGAATTCACTTATACCGGTATTTGAGGGACCGATCAAAAGTACCGGTATAACCGAAACCGTTATAAACGAATTCCACTGTAAGCGAATGCGCGTATTATGACCAGAGAAGAGTGGCTCGCACTCATCTGACCGGCCCATTTAAAAATTGGTCGAGCGAACTAGTGAAACATGTTGTAGGTGTGATGTGTGGAAGGCTTTCTTCTTTACTCACAACTACTTCAACGTAACACAGTCGTAAGACGTACAACCAATAGCCAACTGTAACTGATAGACCGACAGACGTGCCTTGTGTGCCCATCCTTTATATGGAGTAGTTGCACACCGAACGGCCTTGTAATTATCTCATTGTAACTACTGGCGTATTGAGCTGCGGCCTCAGAGAAACCGGCCTAGAGACTGCAGCCTTTGAGACGCAGTCTTACAGATCGTTCCTAATCGTTTACAAATCGGTGACAGCCTAATCGGTGGCAGATCACTTTAGGCATCATTTGGTCTGATGCCAACACATGTGATTGTCTTCAGGTCTGGAAACGTTCCACAAGACGGTGGAGAAGGCCGAACCCGGCGATCAGCTGGGTATTCTGCTGCGGGGTCTCGGCCCGAAAGACCTCCGCCGTGGAATGGTCATCCTGCCTCAGGGACACAAGCACATCTGCACCGATCACGCTAAAGCTCAGGTCAGCAGCTATGTCATATGCCTTGGAGCGACCCGTGCCTTGGAGCGACCCGTGCCTTGGAGCGACCCGTGCCTTGGAGCGACCCGTGCCTTGGAGCGACCGGCTGCGTCGCACTACAGTTCTATGACGTAGGTCACTCCAAGGTACAAGCCCTTGAAGCGACCTGTAGTGCGACGCAGCCGGGTTTAACATAGGGTCGCTCCAAGGCACGGGTCGCTCCAAGGCATACGACAGCTACAGGGTTTTCACTGTAACTTATCACTCTTCCATTGTTAATAGTCACTTTTGAATTCAGTTTCGCCCTCTTTAGTTAATCTCATCGACTATGCTTTCGTATTGAGCGTAAAGATAATCAAATCGGGTGTAAGGTTGACACATTGGAATGCATATACCTGCGGAAATGAAGGAAATAAGATACATTTTTGCTGATAGACAATCACTACGTTGAAAAGCAACTGATGACCTTTGTGATGGTTCTTGCGTCTCCCTTGAGGGCGTCCTATTTGCAATTCATATGGCT
>NIUQ01003043.1:0-19193 GCA_002796945.1 Plectus sambesii
TCACTTTCCACCTGGTATTTTCGGAAAGTTCTCTCGGCGCTTGGAGCGACTTGGCGTCATGTACACGACTCAAAGGCTATTTCTGATCAACCCGATCGCTACCGATCAGTTTTCGAGAGCTGCCCTCATCACCGCGCTTCACAACACGACCACCACAATTCTCCCGAAAATTAGACAGGTCTATATGCGTTTCTCAGCTGTGTGCTATATAACTTGCCGAAGAGCTGAATAATCAGAGCTTGTTGAATACATCACCTTTCACCGTAACTCATCACTCTTGCATTCGATTAGTACACTAATTGGACCAATTCAAGAGTGACGAATTATGATGAAAGACGGTATAACTCGCTTAAGTGAAGCAAACAACTTGCGAAGACAATACCATGGGGGATTGAGAATAACTTGATAGTTTTCTGGACCGAACTAGCGGCTTTAGTCGCGTGCTGTGCTTCGAAACAGCCACTCCAGCCATTCCAACAGAATAAGACGTAGACACAGTAGCGGATATCATCAGGATCTTGGTTTAACCTCGTGCTCCCATTTGACTTGCAATTCAAAGCTTGAAAATTTCATTGTGAAAGGTGTCAATCGTTGCAGAATCAAGGCAAAGAGCTGGTTGAAAAAGGACTGATCACAAAAAGCGCCCTGAAACCCATCGAAGAAGGCTTTAACAAGCTGAGCGTCGCCCAGCGCTCTTTGCTGAACATCAAATTGTCCGATTTTGTCCTTCCTAAGCCCCATCTTTATCGGATGAACTTTCGCTCCGATGACAGCGGCAAACGCTTCATTGATTATTACTTTATGGACGTGGCATTTTTCGCTGCAGACAAGTTGCAGTACGACAAATCAAATTTGAAACTAATTATTAATAAGGACTATCCCTTCAATGCACCTAAACAGGTTTACTTGAATGTTGTTCTATCTCGAGAGATTATCCCTAATGTTGGAAAATATTTCGTTTCGCAATTGAATGTTATTGTAATGCCTTAATTTTTGACCATGTGCCAGCTATTTTGGTCTGCGTCACAGCCTTTTTCACGTGTGCCACATATTGAACAAAAAGTCGATATCGGCATGCCGGCTGAGTGCTGTCAGCGCGGCAAGTTTGAATATGGCGCTCGGGATGGATACACCACTCGGAAGTTGGAACGGTTTCCCGTAACATGTAAAGTGAACGCCGTATGCGTGCGCTTCATGAAGAAAGAAAGTAAGGGACTGCGATAACCCATTTTTAGCGCTAAAACTTTGCTCAATTGCTGCGACATCGGTTATACTGCGTGAGGCTTTTAATGTGTTTATAAACATGTTGACGGCTCATGTACTTGAAACTGATTACAAGGGAAAATCACACGAATCGATAAAGATTGACTATGCTTTTGCTGGCATGGAACGAACCATGCAATTATCAAAAGCAGCTTATAACTTCATGGTGCGCGCGGCAAAAATTCTTGGCTAGGTACACTTACCGTACACCGCAGTGGCATGCGGAGAAAGTAGAATCCAGCACTTTAATCGGTGACTACCGCATAGTAAAGGCTCGACACAACTGATTATGAATCTTGGTCTGAGAGCTTACTTTGGCCGTTTTATATGTAAGCAGAACACATTTCAATCTAAAGGGCAGTAACTACGCACATTGTTTCGTTGTACTGATACCTATACAAGAAATTTATTTATTTCTCATAGGCATTGTCTCGGACTTTTGCGAATAAACAGGTTAAAGACTTTAAGGCTCTCTAAACTTTCCGATAAAATTTGATTGAAATTGATCAAAGCTGAGCAAGTTTAACGAAAGTTGCGATTGCTTATCAACACAGTGCCTGAACATGTTTAATCGAGTCTCGTAGCGCTCACGACAAATCTTATTAACAGTACTGTATCACATTCTTCGCAAAAATTTGCCGACGATTGATTAGAATTTCTAAAAGAGAACTGTAATTAGATTTTTTCAAAAAGGGGAAACTAATCCACATTATCTCTCCTCTTTATGAAAGAGATCTTTATTAGAGCGAACCGTTTCTTTCACAGTTGTTCCAATGCTTGCCTCAACTGCTCGCAGATGTATTCTGCAAAGTACAATATGCTATCCTTCGCCAGCGGCTGTGTTGATCGCCTGCAGAGGACTTTCGTCAGGGGATAAGGCCTCATCTCGAGGGCAATTGCCGATCTTTCTGCCTGATCGGTCGCCAGCTGACAGCGATGCGGACTTTGACGCTGCGGCGGTGCACGCGAAGTTGTGCGAGGCGGGAAAGAAACGCATGGAGCAGATCATTGAGCGGCAGAACTCCGGCGCGCCTAAAGTCAAGGCTTTCTACCTCGCCGATCGACCCTTTCGCGCCTCCTTCCTCCAACCCAACGGATCCCGACTGTCGGCGTTGTTTAACGATCTTGGCGTTGTGTGGGCTCTGACGAAAGCCAGTTTGGTTAACATCAAAGTGTTCAGTGAATTTTCCATGGGAGATATGGTTGACGCCTATGAGCAGGCGGTTATGGTCATTGTTCGAAAGATCGCTGAGGTTGGTTCTAGCTTTAATATTATTGTTATGTGAAATTTTTGTTGCGGAGAGACAGGATTTTTTAATTGTGTTAATAATGGTAAATGCAGCCATACTGCTCGCGATATTATTATATCACGTCATCGTACATTGGCTATCAAGTCGTTCTTTTTCCACCAAAGTCTAAGTAGCGCTATGATTACTGCTGAAACCATTAGTTATTAGCGGAAGCTCTGGATACACTATAGGCAAAGAACAGCCATTTGTCCCTTATAAACTTGCGCACGAATATGAATGACTACTTGCGTTTATAACAAGACATCATTTTTACGGTCTATTTTTGGTTGCCGGACTACATTTTTAGTGTTCTTGAGTGTAATCAGACAGCAATCCAAATCATATTTCCTCCCGCATCGTTTAACCTTATATATCATTTTCATTTTCATAAAGACACTTTTCAGTTTAATAAGGGAATTTCCAAATAAGTATCCTCTTCGATTTGGAAATTTCCCTTACGAAAGTGAAAATGGTATATTTTGACCAAATCATTGAATTCCCTTCGAAGATTGCAACTTTCAGGGAAAAGGAAACGAATTGGTCGAGCATAACTTGATGACAGAAGAGGCATTCAAAGCAATAGAGCCAATGATATCGAAATTGGATAGCGATCAGTTGCGTTTGCTGGACATTTCGCCGGGTGATTTCTCACTGCGCTCACCGTTATTAACGAAAGTCGACATGCGCCAAACGGACGATGGCAACGTCTATCTTTCATATTTCATCTTCGATACTGCCCTCTTTGCTGCGGACAAACTGGAGCTAGCTGGCACCCGTAGTGACGCCAAATTAATTGTTAAGAAGAATTACCCATTTGATGTCCCCAAGCAGATTTATATCAACTTGGAATTTGAGCGACAAATCGCTCCAGTTATGTCTGATTTTATTGTGTCGAAGTTCAACTTCATTGTTGTACCTTAATTATGCGGAAATGACGATGTTTGCAAAATTTTTGCTTACTATTGCGCCTAAAACGACTCTATTGCTAGTTTAGTACGGATTGTCGAGAATATTGGTGAGATTTTTTAGATAAAATGACTGTCGATAAATGATGCTGCGTCTCTTATAAACTCATAATGCGGAATGTAATGAAATACTCATTTCGAAGTATATGCGGGCGGATCTAAGGTCACAGATACAACCCGGGCGGGGTTAAGGTTTCAGCTTTACACATTGAGAGTACGATTTTCAAAAAATATCAAACCTGAATATTAGATTTGGACTGCGCAGGCATGTGCTACCAACCTGCTCGAACGCTTACAGGAACAACGATGAAACCGACTGCTATGCTCAGACGCAAGCATTCGTGACTGTACCTGCTCTATGACTCACAAAATCGTTGACTAATTATGGCTCCGATCAGCCTGCCATTTAACGCGTGCGTCACACCGACTCAGCAAATATTTTTATTTCAACAAAGCATGTACAGAAATACCGCAGTGCTAAAAGTTCAGTTGGGATTCAGGTTAATTCAACGTTCGGATTGGCACCTTGATCCAAGCTCGCCCACGGACCAATCGAATCACCGAGTCCCTCAGTGCAACCCCCTTATTCTCATATCCGCATGTTGTGAGTTCCAAAAACAGGAGCTGCGTATTAAATCTTACACTTGTGATGACGACTCTGCTTAATATAACAGTGATAAAGCGGCAAGGATCAGACAGCTTAATGCCGCGTAAGATTTTCTATCCGCTGTGTTACAGTAATCCTTGTCGCTACATAAGCACATCTCGGTATACGTTGAATAGCCGTTGATAATTTCTGTAATATTCTGCGTGTAGCATTTGCCGCTCTCAGCCATTGCATTGATATTGCCCGGCACGGTGGTGAAATTCCAGCAGCCCATCTTATGCGCTTTTAGATGTTCGCCACCCTTGTCCATGTGAGCTGTATAGCAGTAAAAAATTGTGGTACGCAGACACAGTTCAGACAGTTGTCGGGAACTACCTGAATCCCGACTACCTACAGCGTCAAGCGTTGCTCAAAGAAGAACACCATGGATGCCACAAAGTGATTTATTAGGAGTAGCTCTACGAGGCGCCGCCCTAAGATAGCCATCACTGGGCCTCCGCCCTAAGATCGCAATCACTGAGCCGCCGCCCTAAAATTGTAATTACTAGGCTGGTCTTAAAGATATGATCACAAGGTCATGGGTGTCTCACGAATCTATAAAGAGTAGGCGCACAGTCGGTTGAACAGTCACTCCTGTATTACTTGTATCGTCACTCTCACGTTGCTCGCGTTGTGAATAAAGTTTGATAACCATCTCTCTCTCAAGACACGCAGCAAGGCTTGCGGACTAGAAAGAAGAGTCCGACAGGTGAATTGGTGACCCCGACGTGATCGCCACCGACGTAAGAAAGGTACGAACGGTTGCGATCATTGTGTTGAGTAACTGATAGAGAAGAAAGCGCAGATTGTGCGTGCGTGTGCCGTCGCGGTTGTTTGAGAGTGACCGAGTGACCAAATATTGCCTGAGGGCTTGCGACGTGCACAGTGATACAATTGGTATTAACGTATACTAAGTCTGAGAATAACTGGTTGCTCAGAAAGCAAGCCAGATAGAAGGGTTCGCGTATGAATTGCGCATGAGTAAGAAGGGTGTTTCCTACTACCTCACTGATAAGCAGTTACGTGAGTTAGCGGAACAAAACCTAGCTGAGAAGAGGAGACAAGCTGAGCGTGAAAAGTCTATTAGTGAAAGAGACGAAAGAGCTCGTAGTAGGTCTGGTCAGAGAGACCGTCTCCTTGCCGAAAAGCGATTTGGTATCGACTCTCTCCCAGAAGGAGTTACAGTCGAAGATACTGAAAGTGAAAGAGTGAGTATTGAGGGCACAGTCATGACTGACAGAACGTCAATTGGCTTGTTTAGTGAACCTTCGGTTGCTGACCTACAGAGTCAGATTAAGACTCTCACTGATTCATTGTTGAATCACACAGGTGTCCTAGAGGACTTACAGGGACGAGATGTCTCAGGAATCGTGGCAAGGGCCAGTGGTTCGTTCAGCGGATTACCAGGAGACTCCTGGACTGATTTCTTAGAGAAATGGGAATTGGTAGCGAAAGCTAAAGGGCTGAGCTCCCAGAAAAAGTTGCTAACCTTGCCGTTATATTTAACGGGGATAGCGTTCGACCAATATCGCGCCCTGAATAAGGATGATATTAAGTCGTATGATGATCTGAAGGCCGCATTAACCGGCATCTTTTCTACTGAATCCCAAGTACAAGATGCTACTAGAGAACTGCATCAAGTACGTCAAGGGACTACTGAGAGAGTGAACGAGTTTGCAGCTCGTCTTCGGACGCTGAGCCGTTCTAGCGCGTATAAAGGGCTGCAGGCCGAAGCGCTGAATTCCATTTTAAGGGAACTCTTTTGTGCTAATCTCAGACCGGAAATTCGTGGAGTAATGTCGTTACTGGGAACACACCCTAAGTCGTTCGAAGAAGCCGTGGCTATGGCTCGACGATTTGAAAATAGTGAAGCATTGAGTATGCTATTTAAAGTGAAGGCTGAAAAGAAACCTGGAAAAATTGATTCTCAGATCTACCTGACTGAGACAAAGGAACGGCGACAACCGTCGCCTAATCGAAATTATGCCTCTGATAAAATGCAAAGTCCCTATAACGAGTCGTCAGGAATCAATCCCTATTCACAGGGTGGTGGACAGATAGGTCCGCAGTTTGGGAGTACTTTGAATGGTGAAAAACGTTGTTTTTCTTGTGGTCGGACAGGACATCTGTTCCGCGGCTGCCGATCGCATAATAATGGTGGTCAAAGTGGACCACAGAGGCAGAATCAGTATGGTAATTCGAGTGGACAAACTCAGAGAGATATACCTCAGTGGCACAGACCGTATCACGGCGGTTCTCCTCAGCAGGGAACGCGACGTGAGGTTCATTCAATGGAGGTTCAAGGTAATGACGATGGTCAGAACCAAGACCAGGGAGTTATTGAACAGTATGATCGAAATGTAATTGATAAAGCGCTTATTGAGCAGCTGTCGCGTATAGAAAGCGCACTTTCCTTAATGAACAATAAGCATAACTCAGTGAGTCCACATACATATAACTTCCCTGAAATAATGTCACTCACAGCTGATACAGCTGAGATGGCTTATGGAGCTGCTGATGATGAATTGATCCTTGATATTGATGACCTCGATGAGGAGCTAGATGGGATTGAGGATGTTCTCAAAGCAGAGACACCTCCCCTCGAGGTTGAGGAAGAGGAAGAGATTGAGGAAGGGAAGGAGATGCCTACACCTCAAATAATGACCAACGAGTTGATGGCTATTCGGGAGGTAAGTATGGGGGTTCCTCCACCTCTCGCCATGGAGTTACTTGTTCAAAGACTTGAACAAGCGGAACAACTTGTTGTACAGTATGGGGAACGCCTTGGACGGCTTGAGAGAAAGGCCTTAACTCCGGTCATGATGCCTGCATCCAAGCATGCTAATGGTTTTAAGAGTGCTGACAAAGGTGTTAGCAGAAAACCTCATCAACCTTGCCCAGGTTGGCTCTCATTTATTGGTATTTTCCTGTTGGTGTCAGTTGTGTCTGGGGTAGCGACACACTCATATTACCTCTGCGGTGAAGGGGAAAATGGAAGTGTATTTCATGTACCCAAGTTTGTCAATTGTACATACCCGGAACAAATTGATGAAATTGTGACCGAAAGTGTGGAGTTAATTATCCCCTCCAATGAAATTTCGCGTATCCCTATATTCTCCTGTAGGTGGATGATTCATGAAGTATGTACCCGCATGGGAGTATTCTTCAGTAAGGGACTTGTATCCTCAAAGGTGACGGAGAAACAGATAACTCCATTGGAATGCTGGGGTATTGTAAAGGATAAACGATGGCATAATGATGCGTTGGTAAAAATGGGTGAAAAATCGTGGGGTACAAATAAAACCCTAAACGTTGAATACAAATATTGTTGTTACGACCATTGTTCATTTGTCTCCAACATTATTATGGAGGAAAGTACGGCTATAACTGAAGATGGCTTCATTGGCCACACTGCGTCATTACAGGATATCCCCGCGCTCAATTTACGCGCCGGATACGCAGTACATGGTAGTACTACAACTGTATGGCACGATGTTGAAGTAAGTCGAGACTTTTGCCCGTTTTCGACTAAAGGTGTCTATAATGTCACAATTGGTACGGATAGACACGTGATCATTGAGGAGATACAGGGTGCCTTCACATTTAAACACTCTGATGATAAACCTCTTCATAAATGTATCCCTGAGAACAGTTTCAAAGCTGACCAGGGAGAGGTTTATATTCATTTTTACAATCGGTCAGAACCGTGGGAATGGCATGAATCATCAGAACGTGAAAAACGACAATCTGAGAGTGAAAACCGTGCTACGACCCCTAAACCAAGTTTTATTGCAACGGTTCTTACTACTGTCAAAACTACAACTACAACAAGGAGGGCAGCCCCTCCATCCACTATCATATCTCCTGATGATAAAGATAAGAACCGATCATCAAAGTTTCCTCCAGGCTCTAGTGATTTTATGGAGCTGTTAACTAAGGTTAATTATCTTTCTGAGGAGATTGAGCGCAAAGAATTGCGTCGATTTCGGGAGATGTATCATTCTCTCTGCCAATTGTCAAATCGACAGCTCATGCTAATATGGTCCCTACTCGCCATTGAACCATCTCTAGCGGCTAGGGCTCTGCTTCAGAAGGATGGTATTCATGCACGATGGGACGGTGAATTACTCTCAGTATGGCAGTGTGCCGCGATCACTCCTGATCAAATCATTTATAGTAAAAGGGTTGGAGAAACGTGTTATAGAGACACGCCCATGTATTATAAAGGAAAATTGTATTTTCACGTCCCTGGCACTAACGATGTGTCTGAACACTCCCCTACAATTCCGTGTCAACATGTTCAACCCGCTATAGTGCCGGCTGGTCAAGGGAGATGGTTAAAAGGGTCCACATTTGTTTATCCGCAATCAGTTCCCCTCGAACTGGTGTGGTCTGGACATTGGGAACCCACTACTCTAGACGCGCCCGAAATTTTTCATCACAATTTGCGTCTGGGGCTAGAGGCGAGTATCAATGACTTGCGCTCCGCCATTTGGACTCAACGACGCCTAGAGCGTCAAATGGATGCGTTAGTGCAGTACACTGCCGAAAGCTCTCTTAACCCTAATTTGACACGCAATATGTTAATTGCGGCAAAAGAGGGTGCTAAGGAACTCGGAAATGCCGTTGTCGGCACTGCTCACACCATTGTGAACGAAACTTCTCATCTTTTAAAGGGTCCTCTTCAATATATTATTAATATCCTAGTTATTGTTGCCATCTGCGTCCTTGTGGTGACAATCTGCGTCCTCATTCTGTATTGTGGCTGCAAATGGTGTATGTGGAAGTGTCAATTAATTCGGTTTCTATTCCCACCTAAACGCTTCCGCTCTGATCCTAATCAGCGTTGGGAGCCTGACACAGAACTTGTGGAGCTCGCAGAGCGCTCAAAACGGTTAAAGGAGGAGTTGTGAACGTAATTACGCGCTCACAGACAAAGAAGTCAGCGTATGAATAGTAAAGGCCTGTTTAGAAGAAACATATGTCTGGATCAGTAAAGGCTTGCTTAAAAGAAACGTTTATCTAAAATGTTTAAACGAATGAGGTTGGCGCTAATTGCGAAGGAGGCAGACGAGATTTGCGAAGGAGGGATGTCGGGAACTACCTGAATCCCGACTACCTACAGCGTCAAGCGTTGCTCAAAGAAGAACACCATGGATGCCACAAAGTGATTTATTAGGAGTAGCTCTACGAGGCGCCGCCCTAAGATAGCCATCACTGGGCCTCCGCCCTAAGATCGCAATCACTGAGCCGCCGCCCTAAAATTGTAATTACTAGGCTGGTCTTAAAGATATGATCACAAGGTCATGGGTGTCTCACGAATCTATAAAGAGTAGGCGCACAGTCGGTTGAACAGTCACTCCTGTATTACTTGTATCGTCACTCTCACGTTGCTCGCGTTGTGAATAAAGTTTGATAACCATCTCTCTCTCAAGACACGCAGCAAGGCTTGCGGACTAGAAAGAAGAGTCCGACACAGTTATCAAAATATGGAGAATCGGGATCATACAGTAACAGTTAATCATGCCTCGCCAGTAACACCTGAGAGGTACAAGTTAGGTGTATGAGGGGTGCGTACCCCTGGCTCCCCTCTCTGTCTTACCCTCCACGTCTACCACTGCTCAATAGCAATCAGAAGTTTAGCAAGATAACAGGGCTATCATGAGGATGGAAATTTCAGAGGCAAACCATTTGGGCTGTATAAAACTTGCTTAAACTCTAATAATAACTTGGCTGAAAGAGTGAAGTATTTGACTTTATCTTAGCCGCCGTTCTATTCACGTAATTAACTGTAAAAACTCCGAAACAACACATAACAGAAATAAACGACAAATTCTTCTTTTCTCTACTTTGTCCACGGACTAGTCGATGGATAGCTTGAAGGACAAAATTGTTTGAGTGTAAATATGAATAATTCACGTCAACTTACTTGTTGTTTTAAGGCAGAAGTACGAATCGGTGCATGTGTTTCCTAAATCGAGACACTTTCCGCTAGCAGTTATCAGCATTTTCAGTCCAGTCGATTTCTCGCATTGGTGGCAATTGTTTACCAAGTTGGCAGAATGACAAAATCCCAGTTCTACTGCAACAGCAAGTTTTAAGATCATGTTGACAAAGCTAAATGAACGTCGGCTTTCTGAAAATTTCTGCGAAGTGCCAGAATTATTTTTACCGTTCCATAAGTGGAGGAGTTTCACATTCCTTAACAAGCTTTTCGCGAGGTGCAAGACGACAGTTAGTAACTAATTGCAGAATAGTTTAAAACTAGCTTTATTTTCTTTAAATGCTCTACAAATGAGGTGCCTTCAATTCTCAATTATCTCCACCTCTGCCTTACGCTGCCCCCTCTTTGTCCTTTCTCGCCAGTTTGCACTTCGAATAAAGCACGTCCATTTAAATCAGTCCTTTAGTGGAAGCCTAAATCGCCGAGTATTCTGTTCGACTATCCAGTATAGATCGGTTTAAAGTCGTAACACTATTAGTCTTATTCGTTATCAACCAGAACCCCCAGATCACACATGACACCTTAATATTGCTTTGATAGAAATTTTCGTAGTAAACTTATGCGATAGCTCCATCACAAAATTCCGTCGAATTATCAAAAGAAACTGACCTATTATCAGAATTGCTGCCTTCAGTGATAATTCCATGGTTTCGTGATTTGCCTTTCTTGTATGGGGCAATGGGTAACAGTGCGCATTAGCTCCACTTAGGACGCTTTGTTCCATATAAAAACGTCGGCTTGCCCCATTGTCTGCAGTAACCACGACAAAGATCCCTGCTCATAAATTATGATTCGCAAACTGCACTCTATCATTACTGTCTATTGTTTTCGTTAAATACGCTAGCAAGACGCCTGGCGTCAATTATTGCTTTCGATTTCTGAGCTTTACTGCCTCCGTTCAGCATTCTAATCATATTCCGGATTTGACAAATGTTAAGGGAAAAGACGGTCATATCTAGCTCCAAAATATGTATCGAAAAGTTTAATAGCTATTCTTACTCGTGGCAAGTTGGCTGTAATTAAGCAATTTTTAGCACATTTTACACATATAGTTGACGAGGTTTGTGTTGTCGTTCAATTTATGACGTACTCCCCCAGAGATTGGTGCGTCCCGAATTCTTCTTTAACAGTTCAATCTTTAGAGTTTACTAATATGCGTGCTTGAATTGGCTTTATATCTTACTATGTATAAAATTTCTTCGTGAGTCAGAAGGTGCTAAAGATACTGCTGTCGGCAAAAACTTATGTCTTACTTCACAGTTAGCGCTTTAATACTTTGTGCTTAGTGCTAATGTTATCAGGGCGTTGTAAAGGATAGTGCACAAAACGATCGACTCCTGGAGGTATACCAAGTTTTTACTTTTTGAACTAGGCAATGAGAAATATATGCATAGGAATATATATAGCGATACAAACCACTGTAGCAAATAAAGACCATCGGTTGTTTGAGGAAGGATTGCACAGAAATGTAGTGCAAGAGTGGCACGACCCAGTGCCGCCAAGCTGCTGACACTTGGACTCAGCCTGGAAGCAGCTCTCACCGGGTAAGCCAACAGCCGTTGTATCCGAAGTGACACCACAGCCACGAATTGTAAAAGGCCCTACAATTCGATTGTGATTTACAGTTAAGAGAGGGGCAAAGAAAAATGATCTCACTGTCCTAGAGCTTATTTCATAATACTATTCCAATCCCAGAATTGCGAAATTGTGAAACTGTAAGATATTGATTGGTCATTTTCGGTGATTTCCAGCTATTTTCGATTTTCCGATCAATTAGCGCGCTTACAATGTCGCAATTTTACAATTCTGCAATCGCTAAAGGTTATGAAACTGGTCCAGTGTGCGCAGACTCGTCTCAAAGTACCAACATGGGTAAAACAGTTCGCAAAAGTGTGAAGCAGTCTCTTATTTAGACTAAGCTGGCATCGAGTAGCTTAGACTTTATGACAAGGCACTTGGGCACATAACATTTGCGAAAAGGCGCTGCTAAAAATTGTTAATTCATGTAACCAGTTTAAATGTCGGCACTTTTTGTTTTGAGAGGGAACCAATTGTACATATCATGTCGACTCGAGTACGTGTTAAAAAAATCGGGAAATTTATACGTATTTCTAGAATGCCTGTACATGCAATGATAGTGAATTATGTGCTCAATTATTACATCTGTTTCAAAAGCATTTAGCGACATTATTCCCTTCAACTTAAATTATGAATCATCGTCCAAATCTTTGAAAGAATACTTGAAACAATAACGTGATAATTTTTAAATGGATTTAATAAACTTACATTGTCCGCCGTGGCACTTGAATTTGAAACATTCTACAGTGTTAGATGGGCATTTTTCGGGCTCGAACTCTTTGTGATTACCTAATTGACACCAGATGTCTTTAGCTCCTGAAAAGCGACAGCGTTGTAATTGTTTAAGCAGGCTGCGGTTTAACATGAAATGCATAGTATTCAAGGATCGGAATTCGCTTCAATCAAGTGTCGAATTTTGTGTAACGCAGTTTAATGGTGCTACCGTTAAAAATGAAATTCTTATCACATCATTCATTCATCACTGGTGTTACTAGAATGGATCGTCGTGTACCAGAGTAGCGATAGACAAGCAGATCAAGGCGCTGGTAACAAGAATGAGATAGCAGCTAAGCGTTACATATAAACATGATCTGTCATTGTTATTAGATCTCTTTTGATTAAGGTTCCGTTCAATATTCTATCATCATGCTAAAGCCTGACCTGTGACGAAAGAAAACGAGGCTAAGACGATTATAGTGAAGAACACACTGGGTAAGTTCATCTCTCAGAAGTTCAGGCCAGAGACACGCGACGGCAGCTCGACACCGCAGCTTAGATACATCGCACGGTTTGTCTGCCGGACCCTTAAGTCAACAACGACTTCGAACTGGTTCCTTCTCCTCCCCTCAATCGCCGTGGCGCAAAAATCGTCGAGCAATAGTTCTACTAACATACGTTATATAATCTTCATAATGAATTTTGGGCAACAGGAGCTGAATAACTGACGCGGCCAAATAGCACAAGGGCTGTTTCAGTTCAGCCGCTGAGATATTTACTCAGCTCGTTGAGCGTCAATGTTTTAGTCATATATGACCTCTGCAAGGAGTTGGAGCATCGCTTGTCGAGCCAGATCAAAGCAGCTGAGCTCTGGTGAAAAAAGTACCTAGGATTGTAAAAGTAAGCGCAATTGGGTCGGTTTAATAGTTTTATTTTGATGATGAAAGCATTGCTTGGCTCACTACGAATCTCGAAATTATTTCGATATTGCACATTGTTCATAGTTTGACAAATTGTCTCGATACTGATCAATGTCGTCTTTCATATGCTGTACAAAACTGATCATTATGTGTATGCTGAGATATCGACTACCTTTATTCGCTCGAAATAAATATTATCGACAGTTTCTGCGAAATGTTGTCAAACAAACGAGTGTCAGAAGTGCAAGGATTGGAGAGTGCTCACTTTAATATATTTTTATTGCACTTTTTAAGCAGTCATTAATCACAAAAATCGGATATTCCCTCGTCTTTGTCGGTTTAAGATTAGCGCTACTTGATCCCTGAGTACGCAATCCCCTCTCCGCGTTCAATCATGCTCTAGCACTTCTAGCCACATAGTTCTCACTTGATTTTGTGAGCCTGATACTGTCATCCAGGGGAGTGGCAATAGAACCTGACGGTGCTAGCACCTGAACATGCGCTACATTTTGCTGCTGTACGATTGACTCTACTTGAGTAAAGTACGCTTTCTTTAAGCTAAGTAGCTTTCTAAGCTCTTTGGATATTTCCCGGTTAAAGCGGACATACACCACCCCATTGACTGTCGAGTTAAGAACAACACCAGCTGCGGAAAGGACGAACCACTTTGGCTCGTATTCCGGTATAAATTTTGGGTAGAATATGAACAAGAGCCAGGTCAATGCGAAGGCGAAGGAGATGGCGATGAATTGCTGAGCGAAGCCGTATTCTTGCTTGATTCGACGCTGAAGATCCTTCTCGCTCAGGCTGTCAGCAATTTTCTTACGATTTTGGTGAACACAGCGAACGATCTGAAGTATAAACGTTCTTTTTTACCTTATAGCAATCAGAACTGCTGCTTGCCTCATTAATTCGAATGATATTTTTCACCAAAAGTTACGCAATAGTAGTGCTTAAGAACAGCAGTTTTAACACATCAACTTACCATTGAATAGCAGAATACTGCCGTAGAAGAGCAAATGATGTTTGTTGGTAAGTCGACGCCCCATTTCGTATAGTTGAACGTATCCCCAATCGCCACATAATTGTAGCTGTACGTTTGATAGGAAGCAATAGTTCTACAAAAGACCACAACTTTATTCTCTCACAAATGACTTTGCGTTGCTTAGTTAAGCTTCAGGCTAGAATGCACGCAAAACCAAGATATAGCCGCAAGTGAAATGGAGCGTGAATTGAAGTAGCAACGAGTGACAATGACCGATCTCAGAGAGATTTAATGTTCTCATATTTCCGTGGACTACCTGGTTCAGGGCCATTTTATCGTTGCTCAGATGTACTCTAGAAAACGGATTCCTCTCAAAGCATGAATGTAGTCAGGAGGAGAAGCCATAATCCGGAAAGGACAGCTTTTCTTCAGAAGCTGACATCATAAGAAAATTGTATTCAAAAGTCTTCATTTTTTGTACATTTATCTTATGAGATACCCATATTGGAAGGGGAGCATGTATTCCTCGATATCGCTCCCCAGATAAACCCTTCGTGGAAGCAATTCAAATAACGATTTGCTCAATTCAAATATATTCAAGAAGGAATAAAGCTTCCTTCTTCAGATAATATCAGACCATAAGAAGAATATCGAAAACACCCCGAGAAGTAAAAATGCGAGAGATTTTGATCTCAAGAATTTTGGCTTCTTTTTAAAGTAGCATCCCTACAAAAGAAACATGTTTTTCGGCTTTCAAGATATGATCTTTTCCCTTTGCTTCGAACTGCAATCATATTTGTGTCGTTAATATCTTTGAGAGAGTTATTTTTACTCGCAGCAGGGAAGGATAAAGCTGCTCGTTGTCGCCAGTAAAGCGCATAACGGCCACACTATGATGCAAGCAATGATGACATTTCTTCGCGAAAATAGCCATAACAAGCTTGGATAACATATTTGAGCCAGTCTGAAAATAACAAATGTGATGAAGGATATTTTAGTTGAATATCACTCACCTGTTGACTGACGACAAATTAAGCATGGACCAGTAAACGTACCAATTCATTATAGTTGAGAAACCAAAAACATGCTCAAGTCCGGGATAGAGAACGTCCTGAAATCATGGTTTGAATTACATTCTTCAAATCGCAAGCCACCCTTGATTACCTGAAAACCAAACTAGTAATAATGAAAGCAAATAGCAACTTTACGAATGATATGATATTTTTATGATTGCTAAATGCCATTACTTTCGCTTGGTAATACCAAAGTGATCACTTAAAATAGAAGCTTTGAAAATTTGCATAACAAGCAAGAATTATGCGATGAAAATTGATTGATTGATTGGCACTTCAAGAAAATTATTCCGGTATACGCTTTACGCTTTGATAATTAGATCATTCCACTTGGAATAATATATAAGATAATACTTTTTCGATGATAAGTAAAGATCAAAAGCATACTCTCGACTGATTGTATGCAATTAAAAATCACTCTAAGAAAAAATTATTAAAAATTTTGAGGAGCAGCCAAATTTCAGCGGGACAGAATCAGTATGTCTATCATGTACTTAATTTTGCATGATCACAGCAGAAAACTATTTTTGCTGAAATTTATTAGCGGAGACGAAATAGCTGATCACGGTAGAGCAGATTTTTTACATGTTAATCATATTTCGACGGATTGTGAGCGATCTCGGGACAGAGCGTCAATTATTCCGGTACTTTTTACCTGAGCTACCGATGCGGGAGCAATATAGAAGAGCACATTGCTTAATTGAACAGTGTCGCATATGAGCATTGTGAAACTGATAAGGTAAATTTCGTTGCGAGCAGGACGCAGAAAACCGCCATGAATAAATGATATTATAAGCAAGATGTTCAAAATGAATCCAGGGACAGATATCACCGCTAAGCACAGGCCAATGATTATGGAACCGGTAGATGACGTCATCTGCAGACCAACGAATAGTGTGTTCTGTTCTCGAAAGAGTGACAATATAGGACGAAAGGCCTGACTATAGGAGGCTGGGATTTTTCATTGTGCTGAGTATAGCATGTTCCTCAACTTATTGAGGCAGAAGCCGGATAAAAGAGACTTATTCCTCTATTACGCGCACTAGTGACTTGCATTAATAAATTAGGTGATTTTCATTTAATTACCTTCAATGCCACATATGCTACTTAAGGTAGGATAGATGCGCCATGGACAGAGCTCATATGCTTATTAGCTACAAAGAAAGGTCTCAAGTTGATATCTAGTCTGTGAATTAGTCCATGAATCATTCCTTTCTTCAGTTCGTGAATCAATAGCTTTAAGATTCTTGGCATTATATACTCGTGGGTTTAAATAGCAATAAAATGGTAATATTATCAGGCTACCTTCTCGCTAGGATTCGTGCACTATTTTTCGTATTATCAAAATTAGAGTTAGGGACACAACTTGAAAATGGTACGCGGCTTCTTATAGCCTACTTTATAGTTTATTGCGACTGTTCCTAAAAGTGCACCGAAGAGCGAGACTAGAACCGAGGGGACCTCTGCTATTTGTTGAGGGGGCTGCATGCGATTCGAGCCTCCAGTTTAAAAGCAACAGGAGCCATGCTTTTTACTTTTTCACAGTTTTTCTGGCTTATTGCTCCGTTCGACCGAGATGAAGACGCTGCATGGTGGTGATATGTTTGACACAACCGGGTGACAAAACAATAGCGGGAGCAGTTGAGAAAGGACAAATGAATAATCGTTTAGGCGATACTTCACTAGTCACAAACCGTAGAGATGTATAACGTTGATATGCTTTCAAGGATCTGGTTAGACTTTGCTGTTCCGTACTTGGTTGCATGAGACAGTGAAGTAAAGAGAGAAACAAAGGATACTTGCCAAAATTAATCACTAAATCAGGTTCATCAATACACACCGCAAGCGCTACCTTAATCATAGTCGCTTATCTTTCACTATTAAACAAAGCACTGCCGAGGAGCTACTACCAATCAGAGCTGTTGAAATTAATTTCGCGGGCTGAAAGAAATATCATCGGCACTCGGGGCTTGAAAACCAAACTGAAAAACGTCAGAGGCGAAGTTTTGATTTGATTCATAGTTATTTCTTGGATAACAAAGAATCATCATTTCACAGTCTGATAATCACTACGATTTCCGTCCGCAACTGGTTCGCGTTGTCAATATACTTGTTCTCCTGCGCCTTTCAATTTTCGTCTTCTTTCTCGAACGCGTCCACCTTTCGATTTCAATGTCACGACCAGCGATGATTTACTTTTACCTCTTAATTTTGGCTCCGACTTTGTGCTCTTCGAAAACAGAGGCCGTCGTAAAAGGTAGCAGTTTTTGATTCTATATGCTACACTTCTTTCATATCTGACATATTCAGTATGTCAATAGCGCATCTGTTTTGCGAGAGTTGTTCCACTTCGTAAAGGATACTAATCTTTTTACTTCAATGTCTTGCAGCAAATTGTGACTGCCGCGACTGGTACGGTCGATGCAAAGTGGAAGGAGATAAATGGATTGATGATGAAACTTGGAGTTATCACTGCTCAACATCAAAAGCCGAAGTGGTCGGCTGCGTGGCGACGGACAGAGCAAATAAAAAAGAGATATCCGCGAACGGCAACGAAACCATCAATGGCTTTTGGTTCAGCTGTCAAGTGACCGACGACAAAGTCCGATACGAGCAAGGTAGCTCAGCATTAATTCAGGCAGATGGGCGTTTCCTTTGAGACCTATCTTGTTGCTCGATTTTAAATTCTCGCTTCCTTCTTTCTAATATGAGACTGCATTCAGTGCTCACAAAATTTAACACTGAAACTTTAGTGGAGCTTTATTTAACGTTGTAAACTTGACTATAATAAGCAAACTAATAATTATGAGGTCGCATTATATTTATATTTATATTTATAGTTTTGCGATTACCATAACCAGAATTCTATTGAAGTGGAATAATTCTTGCTGGTTGAGAAGGATACATCGTTCTCCGATATTGATATGCATATTACCTATTAGTAACATTTCCTATTATATGAGGCAGTCGTAGTATTACTCGAAGACTTTATTTTCAAATAAGAAATATAATTACGTCAGTAGATCCGTGAGCGCGAGCAGAGAATCCGAAAACGGCATTAATCAGTACAATGCATACAATAACATGTAGAGTATGCAAGGAAGGTGAACAATTAGTTTACAGAATAAAGTATTCTTTATAAATTTCAGAAAAGAAAAGTTTTCACCGATCTCTAATCAGAGTATATTAACAGAAAGATAAAAAACCTCTTTTCTTGCAGAACCGCATTGCTCTGTGAACGGAACAGAGTACCACGTCGGCAATTTGTATCGCAATAGCATATTTCAACATATCTGCCTTGCTTCAGGCACTTGGGTTACAGGTGAGCAATCAATATGCAACATAAAATCAGCAATCGATATGTGTATACATATGAATTAATAATATGAAAAGCAAGAACAAGCTATGAAAAGATTTAAAGTACACCCCCTTAAGCTTTTACTTTTTTAACAGCACCCCTTCAAAAAACCTATACCAGAGCAAGACTGAAGGAGTTGGCGAGGAGTTCATCTGTTTTCGGAATTTCCTTCTTAGCTCGCCGATTATGGCTTCGTGCTTGCTTGCTTGCTTGGTGACCGAAGCAATTAAGCGCGTTGATACTTACCGTATTTTTCTGCAGGCTGCTTCTATAAAGATGAAACGGAAAAAGAGGTGCTGTTGAACGTTGGGGAATCAGCCTATGTCGGCTTGATTCAACATCACTGTGACCGATTTGTCGATTATCCTGGTCGAGTGCAGTATTATACAACAATG
>NIUQ01003044.1:0-19183 GCA_002796945.1 Plectus sambesii
TACAAATTATAAGTTGGAGCACCATTCCAAGCAAAACTGATCGTATTGTTGTTCAATGGAAATCCAGGAAAAAGATTGTAAAACAGCTGAGTAGAAAAGAACACTGGAATTGCGAGCGCAATCGCAAAGATCCATTGCAGTACAATGCAGTAACGAAGTAGTCTGCCACCATCCCAGAGCTGAAATTGTGACGATATGTACGACGTTTTATATGAGCGTAAAACGACTAGGCATAAAAGAAGCCAGCTTTTTTAACCAGGAACTCATCAAATTAGATAAGAAAAGAACGAGTTTAAAGCTCCATTGCAGTGATTATGTGCTGTTTGGTCGTTCTTTAGCTCGGTTTGACAACATTATAGTACTAGGAACCGAAATTTGTGCATTTCAGCGTCAGAAATAGACAAACTTACGAGCTTCTCTGCATCGCAAGCAGTAAAGTATCTAACATCCGGGTTCTCAAGCGTGTGGTAGAGAGGCAGGGAAGGGGGGATGCGATGAGACATTTCTTATATCCCGATTCTTCCATGTATTAAGAGCAATTATCGGCAATTTGCTATACGAAATAAGCCCCTGTATATGTGCGTACACGCAAAAATAACCGCTTACCTTTTGGTGTCTCGTTGGCATAAGAAATGCGGTGAACCGATTCATTGTGACGAAGAGGACGCCCGCAAGTGAAGCGCGAGTAAATAAGCCGCTTGTTAAGCTCAGGCGACCAGCCCAACTATCCATCCAAATGAATAATTCAGGTACCCATCCATACCCTGCTAATTTTGAGAACAGCAGCAATGTTAGAATTCTACAGATGTCAGCAATGCCTGTACTTATCATGAGAGTGAAGAAAGAGTGCTTCAGCCTGAAAGAGTTTGTTACGTGAAACCGTATATGAACAAACAGAGTCTCTTTCAATTATAACCCCTATCAAGACAGTGCGAAATGGAAGAATCCAGGAGCCTGTGTTTGATTTGATACGGTATATTATATGCGTCATACTGGCAGGTTGAGAGGACGGCAGATGCCCCCAGGGAAGGACTTAATGAAACTGATGCAATTAAAATAAGGGAAGTAATTGGACAATGGGAACATGCGCGAGAAGTATTCTCAACAATTGCTGACGAAGCGAACGACTCAGCTCACTAATCAGGGCACTTCCGCAATTGTCCAGAGCTACTGTAATTGCAGCAATATTACAAAATAGGTACGAGGTCAACTGAATACTTAGGTCGAGAAGACTTCTTCCTATATATTCTCGGACCTATTTCATGAAAGGTCAACTTATTTTACATCCAAAAATTTTCCCCACCCACAACTCTCGCCTCTTTTTACGAATAATAAAGAATAGATTAACAAACCATTCGTCCTTCCGATTCTTTATTATGGCAATCAGAACGAGGATATAAAGGGGTATTGTAAAGAACATGACAATGTCCATCGTGTAGCCAACAACATTACTGAGGAGAACTGGAACCGGCCCAATAAAGTATGTGCGCGTTGCAACAATAGCTGCAGACATTATCGGCTGCTAATTGACTGACAGATACAGCAAATGTCTAAAACTTAGTGAAACAGATTTTTCGAGTTAGAAGGCAGAGCGAAATTCACATCCAGAAGTTGGTCAATTTACCAGAACGTCACACCTGAAATGAAAAATCAGTAAAAACATTCAAATATTGCTTGTCCGCGCTACAAGGTTTCAAATGGCGCTCTGAATGGCTCTATCCTGAAACCTGGGATTACTCCAACCTTACTAAATTAGAGAACACTTGTTTCTTATTCATGCATATCTTGGTGACACGCAAGATGATGGTAGGAACACTAATGCTTGGACCAAATTTTCACTCAACCAGTGGCTGCAGTGCTGAATAAACTCAGACAGCTGCCTACCTCACTACCCCAAAAATTTGAATGAGGCGTTAACTCGCACCCCTTTCGCAGGAAACTTAATCTTGTGCGAGGTCTTAGCCTTGAGCGTTCGAAGACCTTCTCATAAAGTTCATTTACTCTCCTTTGATTCCTGATTTTCGATAACCTCTTATAAGGAAAAAGCAGTCTCCAAGGATGCACTCAGCAACTTTGATTGGTTGCTCGGGTTGGATCACCTTTTCTATCGAGATCGCACTGGAGGCGAGACCTGAGAGGCTTTATTATGGGACTCCTGGCAAAACAGAAGCGCTAAAAGGGTGTCGAGGGAGTTTTCAGTTTGCAATGTAAACAGGTACATTGATGTTGGAAAGTTTGCGATAGCTTAGCCTTGAATGCATTGACAACTAGCAACAGTTTATCATTCCTGTTTATCAATTAATAAATTGCAGAAATATATAGGCGATTCATTTAAGCCGATATTAGTGATTTTGATAGTAAATTAGCACATAGATTTGATAAAATCTATTCTTAATGCAAAATAAATATTTACAGCAGTAATGTGCACGTTTAAATAAAGCAAGAAGCTTTCTGAATTTATAACTGGTGTTTTAATCCATTGAATTTTACAACAGAATAGTGGAAAAGAAAGAAAGACGATATCAATCTTTGCTGTCAGACACGGATGCACTCAGACACGCGCAGAGAGTATGAAGACAAACTCCAAACAAAGCGTACTGATACCTAACAGTGGAAGCGTCTGAAGTACACCGTAATCATTGGTGAGACGTGGCGCTTTCTTCCCCAACTCTCCATATTTAAGGGAAGGCAAATTATTTGAATATTGTAAGGAGTGAATAAACGGTATTTTTGGATTATGAAAAGCCACTAAGACCCGCTGTTTTTGGCAAACGCTGACTTGAACAAGATTTGGTTTGAATGTGGGACTGACAAAACTTCTAGGCAATGGAGTAAGTAGAGGGCGCCGCCTTCTCCAACTACCTGATAACTCCTGCCTCCGACTGTAACGCAAACTTGGACGCTAGTTTGAGTTCAGCGTTATCGCCGGCTGATTCCGAATATTCGGGTTGCGACTGGCGCGGGAAGTTTTAATCGATCATTCGCAATGATCTTGAATCGAAGTTTTGGAATAGTTTTGAAGCTGTAACACATACAATCAACTATTCACATATTTCTTGAAGAGACGGAGTTAGAGCCGCGAAAAGTACACTATGCTTCTGAACTTGTACTCGGTCAAAGTCTGCGAGGTTGGCTAAACTATTTCAGGTCTATTACTGCCAGCACTAACGAGCAACTATTTTTACTAAATACTAATCCCACGTGAAGGCGCAAACAAACAGTCAAATTATGATGGCTTTTATGAGCATTGCTCATTCATGACGCCTTGTTCATTATATTTCAGTGGCATTGCAAGAGTGAGATAAGTCGACCTTTGGATGACGAATGGACGGTTACACATGTTATTCTAATTGTTTTCAAGTTCTATATTAAACATCACACTGTGATGTGTTCTCAAAGGATGTTTGCGAACGCAACTATGAATGACACTTATTGCTCGTAAATATTCCATGGCTGGTCAGCAGATATCGTGTTATTCGTCGGTGTTCATTCATATGCAAAGTCTTAAGCAAACAGAGTGTGCGCAGTTGATTCGACGTCAATGTGATCACTCCAGTTCCCTTATGATGACCTCTACAGTGTATTAATAATTACCCTAATAATATGTTTGAACTTTAAGCGTATACTTTATTGAGAGCTTATCGTCTAAATAAAATCAATTATTACATATATTATGGTTGTTTTTTACGTTTCAAAAAAAGTTAGGGGTACTTTATCTCCGAGAATTTTTTACTAGCCAGGTCGGTGATCTTATGCAAAAGAGGTCGCCAGCATATGCCAAGTGAAGGGATTCTTATACTTTATGCCCAATTTTGTCAAGTATTATATGGAAAAGTTTGACACCAGCATAATAATGTTGAATTCCGCGCAATATGGTTTGCAAGGGTGCATTCTATTTCTTATAGTGCACGATATCTGAAAGGAAGTAGTTTATTCCCTCAAGAGCTTATTTCACCAACTCTTAGCATCACTGATCTGTCCTCAGTTGTCCGAACATTGATCACATTTCAGCCAAATGTGATCCCATCCTAAATGCGCTAACTCATTCTCAGCGGTTGATGTTTAATGAATCGTCTCCAGATTGCTAATTGTGAATATATGCGCTATTGAATGTAACCACGGCGACATCAATGTAAGCACCGAAATTGCACTTTTAAAACGAAATCAGTAGGCAAGCGTTAGGAATGGTCGCTGATTTGGTCACGAGGATTAGAAGTGTATTATTGCACTTTTGACATCGACAATAAAAGCGAAAACATCGTACTTAAGATGAAATACACTTCCCGCGGCAAGGTTACGGAGTTGCTGATAAACAATAGTTGGGGCAGAAGCAAGCGTGGGAGTGCGGGGGTACAATCTCGTCCAAACCAGATATGCGTCTTTCACCCACAGAGTTTGTGGGGACAAAAAAGGGAGATAGAAACAATTTGCAGCGTTGATTTTCATTTATCAGGAAGATATTACATTTTAGGGGTTAGCACAGGATTTTATGAGGTGTGCACCTTGCGGGGGTGTATGTCGCCCGGCATATATCACAAAGTTCGATAAAACAGCGTACAAACAAACTGACAGATTGTTGTCCAGTCCAAACAGTTCTTCGTCTCACTCAGCGAACGCAACCCGCGCCAGCAAGTTTGTGCCTCCTACCAGTTGGGCGAACTGCACTAACACCGGTTTGCGGCTGTAATTCATTTACGAAGTACACTCAATCGGCCGTCACCAATTATCTGAAGGACAATTCCATTACTTTCACTTCTATTTTCGATTGAGTCATCATTGCTTGCTCTTACAACACAAAGACTCATTAACTTCAGAGCGCTTTCTATAGGAGATGGATGTGTACAAAGCATAACAGAGGGACGCTTTACGCGAGAATTAAGTGAGAACAAATTCAATGATTTGGCGCTTGGCTCGGAAGCAATATTTTTTCCTGAATATCAAAGTTATTGGGGGAATACGATTAAAAAATACTACTGCATGAAAATTTGCACATTCACACAATCGTGATGCTTAAAACTGCGTTGCCTCCCTCGAAAATTAGTAAAAGTAAATCTTCGAGTTCGTATTTTTAAGATAGATGGAAGCGGAAATCCCTTCTTCAGGAAATTCACAAACCTTATTATGGTTCAACCCCTCCCGGAAATACTGACCCATCCCCATCACAACTGCAAAAATGAATAGCAACAACTCAAACCGTCGTAGCGCTATTTTCTTTCACAGCGCACGAAATTGTCATTTAAAAAACCTCACTACGATCTAAGCCCGCTACCGTAATCCAACGTCAAGAAAATTTGTATTTGCTGAAATAATATGATAATATCACCCAAAAAAGGCCCCGCTTCTGACATCGAATTACAACAAATTTCCGTCACCGGTTCTTCCGCCCACAGGTCTCGTGCGTGAACATGCAGATAAACTCGTTTGCGCGCGCATCTTCGCTCTCAGCGGCCGTGACATAAAAGGGAACGAGCAAGATCACTTTGTGCAGGTCGGTTGTCTTCGCCGTCACCATATGGTGCCTTCGATCGGCGGTGAATGACAACCCTCTTTAAAAAATTTCTTTGAAACTGCCAATAGTCAACATTATTACGTAATTGTTATGTGCTACGCCGATTAACAGAAGTAAGACCGAAGAAAAGAAATTTTTGAGCAAAAATAGGCGCAATCTTATTGGTCCTAATAACAATTACTAAGAATGCGCTTTTTCTGTTCATTGGCGCTGTTATTGGTACTCGGCTCTGAATTAATTGCCGCTCGGCACCATCAACACTTCCATCATCGTCCGAAACATGGTCATCATCGCGGTCGGCGTCTTAGCGCGAGACGTGAACAGGTACTGTACTTTTCATAATCTACAGTAGCTTCTGCAAATAAAGCAAGTATCGTACCGATAGTATAGCATAGTATAGTATAGTACAAGTGTAGCATTGCCCACTTCTTATTTTAAATGAATTGCAATAAAGCTTTTAATTGCCATTGTTGACTTTAGGTACTATAATCAATCCCGAATATGATAGTTCCTATGCACCATTTTCCTGAGCATTTTGTCCCACAATCGTGGGATACGCTTTTGGAGTCCTCCTTCAACAGTGTGAGAGCGGGGCCCACTCTGGATGCGACAGTAGATTATGCGGTCGGCCGTCGCTTGCCTGATACCGCGATGTTGAAATGGAAACTTTCCGCAGCAGTGCTGCTACCAATACCCCGACCCGCGGAGGGATGAGCACCTTGGTTAGGTGAGGGGCCGCCCTCAGCGAGAATTGAACCCGCGTCCTCGAGACTGATGAGTGATTGTTTAGACCACTACACCAATCGACCCTTTCTCATGCACCATGTATAGTACTATAATAATCATGACCTAGTAGAGTAAAAACTCGGATTTTAAAAAATTTATGGTTTTCGGCACAGAGAAACTTATACGATTTCAGTCATAAGAGTTTGAATAAAAAGCCTTCTCACAATGACATTTCAAAATTACTTCATAAATATATTATATATCAAATAAACCTGAAGCAAAATGAAAGAATAGAGCAGTATACTTTTACTCAAAATATTCATTCTGCATTCAAAAGAAATATTGAAACTGTCTCATTATGTTGGGGTCACGTCCTTACTATCAAAGCGTACAGAGACAGTATACGAGTTGAGAGTGCCCGTAAAGGCCATTCTGAGGTCACGAAGCGGCCAAAGATGTTTTCAGTTTTCATGAAGCAAAACCAGACCCTATCCAAATTAACATTATACATTAATAAAAAGAGAAATTCAAAGAATTTGCTTAAGGACAATTTACAATTGAAGATTTGACATTCCGTTGAGTGCAAAAAACAAATTTTTGCAGCTGATGATGGACATTGAAGCAAGTTCAGACAATCATAAGAAGGAGGGACAGGATTTCGGCGAAGTTCGCGAGCTTCTTCACAAGTTCTTCCAGTTGGCGAATCAGAGGGCAGGACTGCCACAGGCTGACTTTGTAAGTGAAATCAAAAGCGAGGAAGCCGAGTTAATTGAACGATGCTTTACCAGTTCTCAAATGTTTTATCAAAAATTGTACAAGTAGTAACCTTTGAAGAGATATATTTGATTTATTCGTAACAGAATTGACCCGCTAAAACTTGGGTTCTGACTTGAGTACAAGTATGACTGTTAAACGCGTGCTTTAGAACACCGAGGTGGTGAGCGACGCACTGCCTCAGTTCGACGACGGCACAGAGCTGAGCAAGAATAGGGCGGTAGCGAGCGACCTCTTTGAAAATGACATGGTGCTTACCGTAAACCAAATCACGGACATCATCAGCAACTTTGGCGGTGGTAAACGACGACGAAGGAAGAGGAAAGTCATCGTCGGCAGCACGTTCCGATGGGGTGGCGGCACCGTGCCATACAAATTTGGGGACACCGATAGTAAGCCAATGAATATATCTTTTTCTCTTTACTATATATACTTGCCTATTCAAAGAGACTCTTTTTTATATTGATTAGACTTTGAAAATGTTCTCTTTGAACTGGAAAATGTCCTTACTAAATGTGAATATGGAACGCTTTGGGTGAATTTATTTAAGCTCAACTTGAAGCCGAGGGCAACCAGGAGGGCAACTCTTTCTTCTCTTCTTCAAAAACTCGTCGGCATTTTATGCTTATTATGTGCCGACTCCTCTGTCGTGGATGTATAATAGAACACTGAATCAAAATTAATCCTGTTTGAAGGCCAAATGGCAGTATTATTTAGAGATACAGTCAATTGTTTTTATAACGTCGGTCAAGGGACCGGCCAAAGACCGACGTTATAAAGCCAGCAACGTTATAGAGCCAGGCGTTATAAACGCAGTTGACTTTATGCAAATATTTGTGCTGGAAAGTATACCATTGGTTAACAGCTTAGAGTATTAGGGCTGTTATTAAGGTTAATGTCAAGAATCGTTGTTTCCGAATTAAAGCCAAACTTGCATTTCATAATTTGTAATTGTAGTGTGAATTTAAAATTAACTGTTGAATTAAAATGAACGAATAATAATATTGTATTTTTAGCTTATCTCTCATCTAAGTTTCTTGCTGAGCTATGACTAAATCATAAAGTGATCTCCATATGAAATAAAATTCTAAACATGATTCAGGCACATGGCAAAATCAAATTCGCGCCGGTCTGAACCACTGGGAAACAGAAACCTGCATCCGATTCAAAGAAAATGGCAATGGTGCCGATTACATGCAATTCATCAAAGGCAGCGGGTTGGTTTTTCACCTTTTCTTACACTATCTCTGTCTGTTTTAAGCGTGTTTTAATTGATTCAAGTTAGTTCTTTTTTTCCTTGCATTGTTATTAGTAATTTTGGTATTCGACTACTTCTAATTAGCGTTTCAATTGAATTCACGGCTGATGAAATTGAATGCAAAATTTCCGAATTGTATTCTAAGGTGGTTTAACCAGTTCTATTATTTAATAAATCGGCCATTAATAAACTATATTTGTATACTTTACGTTTAGATGCTACTCAAGCGTCGGTCGGATCGGTGGCGCTCAACAAGTTTCCATTGGCACCGGCTGCGAATCGGTTTGTCTTCCTTATTAGCAAGACTCGCAATGCTTAATTTAGAAGCGGTCGTTAGAAACTGAATGATATATATTTGACGTGATGACTGATCGATCAGTCCTCAGATATTCGCGTGAGTGAAAGGACTCAAATTTATTTGTGAAAATGTCTTTCTGGGAAGAGACAATGAGGATGTATTGTATGAATTTATCCAGCGGTAAATTAGAAACAGTAGCAGTATTACCCGCTTATCACTTAGCTTCAAAGCGTAAAGCGCTCAAAATTAAACACACAGAAGTCTTAATTTACTGACAGTAAATTCAAGTCGTAATACATCGCGACGAAACAGGTGGATTGGTTCTCTAAGTATTGCCTAAACTAAGCAATCACATAAAGCTACTTTAAGTATAATATGTAACTCAATATTTTAGCTGGGAATTGTGTCACATGAGGTTGGCCATACACTGGGATTCTGGC
This sequence comes from Plectus sambesii, assembly GCA_002796945.1. NCBI lineage: Eukaryota > Metazoa > Nematoda > Chromadorea > Plectida > Plectidae > Plectus > Plectus sambesii. Next base: position 9,006 of record NIUQ01003044.1, read on the forward strand.
ACGAACAGTCCCGACCTGACCGCGATACTTATATTACCGTAAAAAGCGAAAATATGGTTGCCGGCACGGCGGGCAACGTCGCCAAGCGCGCCGCTAGTGAAGTAAACTATTACGGAACACCCTACGACGTTGGATCGGTTATGCACTATGGGCCGAAGGTCAGTCAAACTAAATTCTTTTATGTTCACCACAGGAAATGCTGAATTCTCTGGCATGAAATGATGTAATAAAGTATATTAATCAAGCAAAAGTACTGCAATAGACACCTTGAACAGGGCCGTATTTCATTGAAGCTCAGATTCGGATTTCTGTGATATGTTGGCTGAGCGTCATATCTTGGATACGAGGTCATACAGGGCTCAACTGTGCTACCCAGCCAACTTATCACAAACATCCGAATCTGAGCTTTAGTGAAATAGGGCCCGGGGGAGGACTGGAGAATGTGACTTTTAGAAAAGTCGTTAAATGTTCGAAGGAATCTGTTTTTCCAGCGAAAGCCAGCGATTGAATATCTGCAGACACGAGCAAATATGCCACTCCCCGAGGCTTAACGGTTATCGCTGAGAATTAAATAGAGAAAAAGTTGATCATATTCCCTATCTCTCTCTCTCTCTGTACTGCGTGTCGAAGGCAAATGAGATTGAAAAGCTTTTTTTCTGTCTTATAATTTTCTCAATCATATTCGTATCACTATTTCATTAATTAAACACTTCAAGCAAACAGATCGATTAATGTTTGCTTTCTCAGGTCGAATTATGCTCTTTCTTATAACTGTTACTTTTTAGGCTTTCACCACAAGTGCAAGCTTGCTTACGCTGGAAACCAAAGATACGAAATATCGCAACACAATCGGTCAACGCGCCCATTTATCATTCGTCGACGTGAAGCAAGTCAACAAGGCCTACTGTGCAAGTAAGCCATCTTCAATTACCTATAAATTATGAATTAAATATAAATTTGAAATAAATGCAAATATCATTTAGATTCAGTCTATCAAATCACTGAACGAAATCGTCGGCCGAATCATTTATTAGTGCAACTGTAGAGATCAGAAAATGTTCAGCATTATCTTTTTGAATTTTCGATGATTTCGGCGTAGCAGATTTAATTTCAAGAATGTCAAATACTCAGTTCATTTGTGTATTCCGTGCATTATTACTAACTTTAAAGTTCTAAAACCGAATATTATGGTAGATATGCGAGAGTATTTTGAAGTAGCAAACGCGAAAAAAACACATTTGTTTAGGCCGATGTCCAAATAAACTGGGTTGTCACAACGGCGGCTACGAAAATCCAAACGACTGCAATCGGTGTAAATGCCCGGAAGGACTAGGTGGAAAATGCGACCGTGTCCAATCATCGTGTAAGAAGATTCTAGTCATATTTGATAGTGCAAAACAATGATCAAAATATTCGAATTCAGCGTGCGGCGGCGAGCTGACAGCTACAAATCAGTGGCAGACATTGTCAAACTCTGGCGGCGGACCATGCTACTGGCGTATTGCGGTTCGAGTTTACTTGATTAATTCTTTGCTGAAGCTCCCGTCAGTTCATTTTACTGCACATAAGTTACTGGAAATACTACTACCGCCTTATGTGCTACCACTATTTTCGCACGTTTAAATTAAAATCGATAATGATTACTCGCCTCGGTAAGTGACGATATGTGATGTGGTCAACTTGACCGACTACGGTATATGACTCGCCACCTTACCGATCAGAAAATGACTATAGTCGTGATATCTGAGTCAGTAGCAAGAAAATGAAGTGTTGGTTTCACAGAGAGAAAGGTTAATAGAGTGGACCGCGCAGCACACGGTCTCAGTTATATTTTCACACTCAACGTGCTACGGTGTCCCTGCGGTTTTCTGTTACTGATTAATATATTTTGACTACGAGGTAGAATGCATAAACAAGATTACCTTTCTTTCAGTCCGACGGTGGCAAAGTTCGCTTCCAAGTAACTGATGCAAATTACGCCTGCTCCGATACCTGCGTGTCATACGTGGAAGTGAAGCACAACTCGAACTTCCAGCAGACTGGCTTTCGTCTCTGCTGCGGCGCGGCCGGCGGTGAAGTTCTGTCTGCCCGTGAAGATATTATCGTCATTTCTATGAACAGTGGCAGCTTCAGCTTGCGTTATATCAGCGGTAAGCATGGATTGAGCGTTATAACATTTTCCCTTTTTCTTCTGACTTCTCTCTAATCCAGTTTATTGAAAATTTAATGAACAGTCCATGAGCCAACATTATTTTTCAAGAAGTATTTATGGAGAGCGCGATCAATCTCATTGAACTTCATTGAATTTTCCTTGAATTCTTTATGTAAAAAACAATTAATGATTTTACTGAAATGACATGTCATGAGCTAAATAGAGAGAGAGAGTATTGTAAAATTTTACTCATCTGAGCGATATTTGAATGATAATAACTTCATCAAGCTAACTGCTCGCTTTTTCAGAAGGAGGCAGGTCACCGGCACCAGCACCAGCACCGGCACCGGCGCCGCGACCAAATCCGGCTCCTTCACCTCCGCGTGCAGGCGGGACAACAACTCAACAGTGCTTCGGTCGGATGCGAGCACCGTGCGGTGCCATCCAGAATTTGCGCTCGCAAATGTCCGACGAAAGCGGAGGCGGAACGATCGATCTACCCGAGAGTATGGCGCCGTTCGTTCGATTCGACGATCGCTTGCGTGTCAAACGTCAACCTCCTCCGTGGGTGCAGTTCAGGTGCCTTTATTAGCGTTTTGTTCTTTTTTAATGCAGGCTTATATACAGGGTGTCAGAAAAGTCCTGGCAATCATTTTCAGGCGGTTTTTCGGGCTTCTTTTAAACCTTTTCTACGACTGTTATAAGACTGTCCAAAAAGTCTGCATCCAAACAATAGAGAATGAAAAGATAAACAAAGTGGTGTATAACAGTAGTGGAAAAAGTATGAAACCAAACCCGAAAAAACTTTCTTAAAATTACGGTCAGGACTTTCTGACACCCTGTATTTCAAGCGCGCCTGATGTCACGATTTATAAGCACTTCTTTTTCCTGTCAAACAACGTCACTTTTAGGGGAGGCCCACCGCCATGGGGTAGACGACCGCCGTGGGCTCGAGGATGGCATCATCGCCATCACTGGCGAGACGATAGAAATCGCGGCGGCGACGATTTCTGCTTACAGTACGTTTACGTTTTGACTTCATATGAACTCTTACTACTTGAAAAGATTCAAACTGTAATGGTTGTTTGATGTACAAAGTGGACACGTTCAGATTTTCGCTTCAAGTCTAAATCAGTTTTACTGTGGCATTAGCTTTGAAATTGAGTGGCCATTGTAAATATTATTACTGTAGTATAGCCATGAACTAAGGAAATTTTTTTTAACCGGTGCTGCTTACAATGATAGCGCTATGACATAGGTCTTGTAGCAAATACAGAGTTAAACGAAAACGTATCCCGGAGTCCAGTGCATAAACCGACGGTTTTAAGTGTAGAAGTCATCGAGTAGTAGAGCAAACTAATTACGGTGCTCTACTTTCTCTCTTTATTTAAAATCTTGAATCAGGGTTCACAATATCGCGTTGAGACCACGTGTGAAACGCGTGTTGCTCGCGAGCGATTGAACGAAACTCTCTCCCAGTAAAACTTTTAGCGTGCTCAATTGCTAAAACTTTGTGCAGTATAATTTATTGCCGCAGCACTAATTAATTTTGCTTTCAAGGCGACTGTCGTTCAACTGCGAAGATCGACGTTCTAACGGCCCCTTGCGCGTCCGCTTCCTCGACGAACCGAGCAAGACAAGAAGAAAGTGATCAAATTAAATTTGTTTTCTCTCTTGCGCTCACAATAAGTTTACCTTACCGCGGGTTTTTATACTGTGCATTGCATTTATACCACTTCCACTTAAATAGGACAGTTTCCAAGTCCAACAGGGCACACACCGATTCAAAGAGATCTTTTCTAAGTCAAACCAATATGAAAAATGTCCTCTAAGAATGGAATGTATCAAGTTTGATTTGAAAAGTACTCTTGTTAAAATGGAAATGGTGTATAATATGTTGTTAGTGTGCGATTGTTGATAATTGTGCGTGATTCGAACCGGCATATTTAGGCGTTAATTGAGCAGTTTTCATGCTTGAAAATCGCCTTAGGACCGACTTTTTGTTCAGAGCCTTGGCACAGTTTCAAAATAAATTTTGGATTTCGATGAAACTTGGTATTGCCGAATATTTCAAGTCAGGATTTCCGAAAACTGCGTAAAATTATGTGAAAATATTTTCACGTCGAGATATGGCATGAAATCTTAATTTAGCTACATTACTGTAAAAACGGAACGGAAATTAGCGTTCCTCTATATACCAATCGAAAGGACACGATGAGAGGATTCTGAAAATAAGCAAAGTTTTGAGAACTGATGCCTAATGAAGAAAAAATTTGTAAAAAGAATGATCGCATTCATTACGGACTATTTAATGGCATCATGAAAGTATCAAAATTGGGTACATAAGGGTTTCACGTTCAGCTCGAAGTGACCCATCTTTCGAGGCTTTTGTCATTTTTGGCCAAAATCTTTACAATCTGCTCGCTTACAGTTACTCTATTCTTAAAACAATTGTTATCGCCATATCTGCTGATTAATCTCCTTAACAGTGGACTATCGAACGGTGCTAGATAGCCCATCAATAATCAATTTCTAACGTTGCCCATCGATAGAGAAACATGTGTCGCTTTCATGATCATTGAAGCATACTGGCTGCTGTTCACACATTCGCCTTGCTATGATTCCGAAAGCCTTGAAGGATGGTCACTTCTGATTTTACATCGCCATTCAAGCTCGATTCTTCTGAGTTGTCTACAAATGCCGTGTCTTTTCCGCGAGAGAGCACACCTAGTATACAGTACTATTGGCTATGATGAAGCGCATGACGTCATATAGATAGATAGCGTTGCTGTTGATAATGGGCGAGCGAGTGCTGCACGCATGCGCGCTCACAAACGACAAACGAGTGGACCTTGCGACGAGAAAGAGCCTGTCTTGCTCGCACTTTCTCTAGTCATGCATACTTCACGAAGGCAGTGCTTCGACGCAAATAATACCAGATTCAAATGTTGCTGTGGTATTCACGTCAAGGTAGGAAGCATTTTTTACTCTCGATTAATTGTAGCGACTTGAACAAGCAAGACTCAAAAATTAGTATTCTGTTTGGTTCTTCAGCCAGATTGACTTTTCCCGAAATTGAACATCAAATTCATTTTGCTTTATGATCGAAAGAATTTATGCTGTGATCATAGAACAGCTGTAATATAATGACGAGGTGATTTCTTTCATTTTTGTTCCGTTCACTTATAATAGAATTAAAATGCCAATATGTAACGCTAAATATACCAAACAACTTGCAAAAAAAGAAACTCTCACTGGGGAAAAGAAGATCATTTTAGAACGGTGCGCTGCTGGTTTCGATCGTAACGTTCCTCACATTCGGCATTATTCTGATTGATAATATCAACTACTACGGAAATATTAACAACGGGTCTGGAAACCTTTGGTCCAGCATCGCCGGACTCGCGATTGCGGGCGTCGTTTGTGCACTGCTCCTTTATGGTGTCTGTTACGCACGCGCTGCGTTCCTAATGCCATACTTAATTATTCAGGTACTGCATATTAATTTATTTGATCGTCTTCGAATGTTGCTTGAATAATAACGCAAATTTTGCGCTTTATTCCTTTTAATCAAGATGACTGCTGGATTTCCTTAGTCCAGTTTTGTTGCTGGAGCATTGCAATCGACGCTTTTCAAGACGGAACTGCATGTTTCATTATCTTACCTTTTCAGGGGATTGCGATTACTGTATATACTCTCGGAACAATTATCTGCTTTATTGGTGTCGTTAGTGATAATCAGCTTGCTCACGACTTCGCGGATAAATGGGCCTATGATAATGGCGATACGAGTATGTCAAATTTTGAAATCTGTGCCATTTAGTTGCATTACATTTCTTCCATTATTTCTATTCATATTGAGTCTATCAAATCAGTTTTTGTCGCAGTTTGCAAATTTGCTGGTGCAGTAGCTGTGCAATCGGTCCACCTCGGTCCTATTCAACAGAGGAACCCCCAACGTTCAACATAGGAAAGATCTCGAGGTTCTGACCAAACGTGCAACGCACTAGCGATAGACGAGTAAATAATTAGGTTGCAATCTGCGGTCGACAATCTAACTGTAGTGAATGATCAAAGTAACCTAGCAATCTACTTACCGCCGTCGAAACGTTGCATGTCTTGTCAAAACTATATGAAACTCATCATATCCAATTTATAAAGCTGCTCCATTTTTGTAATAAAATATAATAAAAGAAGTAACTGTGAAAATTTTAGGCGAAAGAGGAGTATCGCTCATTGCGTTCTTCGTGCTGCTGATCCAACTTCTCTTTCAAGTATGGTTCTTCTCGGTGGTGTACAGGTGTCACGTCTTCTTCCGCTTGCAATGCGCCCACATTCAGAGTCAGAGCCGCACAGTCTGTTACAACCCTCAGGCGCCGCCTGGCTATAATACAGTTTATGTGAACACTGCTCCAGTGCCCGGATATAATACATTGCAAGTGAACACTGCCCCTCCCCCCGGATATGATCCGCAACAATATCAAACGGGCTATATGTCACAACCCCCACCGCCTTATGCTCCCCAAGAACTGGAAATCGTCACTCCGAAATAATGAGATTTAACAGATACAGCACATACTGGGTTACTCGTATAATATTCGTTTCTTTTGTGATGTATTTTGACTTCTTAGGTAAATTGTCTTGTGATTCTTCGATGAGGAAGAGGATTATGAGACAAGATAAGCAGTACACTTTTCTTGGCTAAATTCTATTTCTCGTGATAATCGTAATTTGTAATTGACTCTAGGTTCTGGCATGCAAATAAATGCCAAAAATAATGTGCTACCAGCTTTCCAGCAGTTTGCCTTATTTATACTTGAATGACTTCTTAATGTTCGAAAAAATACGAGTAAAAAGTTGTACATATATCGTTGCGGAACTAACCTGATATGCAAGAAAACTAAGCAGAAATGACGATCTTAATGGCACTAGTCCAGAATCTCTCTTTAACCTCGTCGTTTTGCGATCAAAATCTGCTTTCTTCTGATCTGTGAAGAAATTTTAAGTCCTAAAAACACTGGTGCGAGCCCATCTTAATCTTACAATGCAATCCATAATGTGCTAATGATCAGGTCAGAACAAATCATTGACCATTACTCCATCAGCCTAATTCAGAATATGTCTCCTTTACCGCTAAAGTTTTCAAATTGAATATGAACTTTTTGACTAACCCTTCAAATTTGATAACATTCGCTTCAATTACTAGCATGAGCAATGACCAAAAATAAAGAGCGCTACATCGAAATGACCTTCGGGTGAACGCGGGTTGGTAATTTACGAGAGTGCGCGCTGCAGTAAAAAAGGCGGAAATATGCATTGGGCGCGAAAAATCGTCACATTTACTAATGGCAATGGAGGAGTCAATACAGATTACATCCCATTGCAATACTACTGACGCTCTCACATTCGGTAGTAATACTTCAGAAACAATAAAACGTTTCCAGCCCACTCGCTTTCTCGCTCGATTAAACAATGTTTTCCGAATGGTGAGTAATAATGTACAGTACAAAAGGCCGCTATACTTCCAATCTTCTCAGTCATAGGTGAGTTGATCAAGACTGACAAAATTCTCTTTTGCCCGCGCAAATCGCGCACACATTACATATATTCAGTCAACGTGTATGTACGTCCATATTTGGTACAGTCTTTATCCAATACCCTAAATATTTGGTGTAGTAGTGCAGTGTTCCTCAGTGTAGTGCAGTAACTCTCTCTCCACATTCGTTCATCAGCGTTCGGTGTTTCAAAGCTAGGTCGCAAAATTAGGTAAACTTGGTAAATCAGTTATTTAATTACAACATACTAACATTTTCATAATCCCTGACATAAGACATGGAGAAATAATTCTTTAGATAGGTTAACGGTACATCCTGTCCGATACCAGCTCCACTTTCAACGATCATCAGTGAGCGGCTCACATCTCTTCTGTAGTCCTTTTTGAACACTCAGCTTTATTTAGGCAAAAATTCTGAACAATGACGGAGGAAAATACGCCTGTCTTCGTTCAGTGGGCAGAGATTACAACTGCTCATGGCTTTGTCGACCTCGTGAGAGCCCGTACACGATGTGGAAAAATAACTTGGACGCTAATTCTGCTCACGAGTCTCTCAGGAATGATATATCAACTCGCTAGAACAAGCATGGCATTCTCGCAGCATTTATGGTCATCATCGGTCCAAGAATTACCATCTGCTGGTACATGCATGCATAATCCTTCTCTACATTGATACCTAAAGTTCAAAAGAGCTGAAATGATTATTAATAATATATTACATATATCTATTTACTGCTATAAATTAAATCATCATAAAATAATTACATACCTTTAGTTATATCAAAAGTTATTTGAAATTTTATAGATTACAGTATATATTTTCACTGGTTCCACAGTTAAGGGTAACTTGAGTTACATTTTAATGATTTATCAACAATTACAATATACAGCTATACGGTACAAAAACGCTATTTGTAAATTGCAGAAATTGCATTCCCTTCAATCGTAATCTGCAATGCGAATCGAATAAAATATTCGAAAGCAAAAGAATACGGCATGACCGACGAAATGCTTACCTACATGCTTCTCAGTTTGATGAAATCTCCCACGGACGCCTTCCTTCCGAAGCTTGATTACTCGGCTGAACAAGCTTTCATCGCCTGGAGAAAGGCTCGTAATTTAACCTTTACGAGTATTTTCGATAAGATTGCGCCGAGCTGTGAGGATATGTTCATCTTCAATACGTGCAAAGAAATGCTCATATACCCAGTTGACACTATGGAATACGGACGCTGTTATAGAGTGGAAGTGAACGAGACAATTACTAGTGTCGGTAAGCAGTGCTTCAAACGCTTCGATCTTCTGGAGTTCGAGTTTGACACATACTAAGGTTTTGGAGTGCGGTAGTAGTCATAAGTTTTGCATTAGATTAAAGTTAGACTATTTGATGCTTGATAAGCGTTTAGAGTTCTGCATGAGATTAATGTAAATATCTCTGGAATTCAAGCTAAAAGTATACGAGAAAGGAAGACTTAGTATGAGTTTGATGAGGAAGCTTTAAGGCAAAAAAGAAAACTGTTTCGCCCTCACGCAGAACAGACCTCGAATTACTCCATTCTATGTTAAAGAGTAAAAACCTATTTCTCAGCTTTTCATCCTATCAGAGCCCTGTGGTTCCCGCTTAAGACAAAAAATTTAGGCACGAAAAGCGGAAAAATTTTTCCATTGAACGTTCAGTCGTGGGACTATCTTCCGATAATTGAGAATAATATACTCGTCGAAGGAATGTTCCTTCAAATTACATACAATGGCCGCATTGAGTTGGGACAGTGGATGAAGCTGCAGCCAGGGACGATGACATCAGTCGGAATGAAAGTTGGCACAACCACCGTGCGAGAAGAGGAGAGATCAATTTTTAATCCCTACTCTTTTCTGACTCCAGGTGTAGGTTTTTTCGTTTCTATTGTAGTCGTGAAAACATGTTTTTGAATTTGTTACTAACCATTTAGTTATGTTCACTATTAATTGCAGCATTACTGCTCACCTTTGTGAAACGATCAATAGAACAGTTTTGTAATTAGAATGAAATAAGTTAAACATTATGATGCCTCATTGGTCTCATATTCATATCACAAAAGCAGGTCTCCCTAATCAAGTTCCTTCCTGCTAAATTAACATTCGTCATAAGACCATAAACTAGGGCTGTTAATTTTCGATTAGTAATAGAGAATTTTTTATCATTTGGTTGCGCATTTCGTCTCGAAACGCCTGAAAATTACTAGCCTCCAATGAAAATATTTAGATTGACGATATCTTAATATATGAGAGCACTTCTGTAAATGAGGCATGTTTGCTGAACCTGTATACATCATTAATAACCTTAAACAATGTAAAATTGTGCCCTTTGCATAGCTTAACCTTTCCGTTACGAGATCTAAACTTAATTTCTTGTTACTGACGTAAAAATTTTGACTGTCCAGTACAGCGGTGCAACATTTATGTTATGTAATTTCAGCTGCCCTGTGAACGCGA
>NIUQ01003045.1:0-19231 GCA_002796945.1 Plectus sambesii
CGATTTTGATTTTCTTTATTCGCTTGGGCGTTGATAACACATACAGGTAATAGGGAGGTAATAAAGAGGTAAGAAACAGGGAATAAGGGGGTACAGAGTTGGGAGATCTCTTCCTACTTCGATCTGGGTCTTTCCACGGTACTCGCGACTTGAGCTTCTCGAGTTACTTGAACACCCTTTGATCCCGGTAGAGACTCCGAGTCACACCCGTGGCGATACCGTTCCACTTGACTCCACGCCGCTCAAATCTAGACTAGCCCCTTCTTCCTTCCGCGCGCTGTTTATATCCCGCCAGATCCTTCGCCTCAGGTGTCTGGTGATTAAGTAACGGACCAGACGCGCGCGTATCGTAATTCGTCAACATATGAGCGGTCATCGATAGTCGGAAAGCGCGAGTAAGCTATCTCATTGCTACAAAGGCGACGCCGACGCAGATATACAAGCCAAAAACACATGCGCAATAGGTCGTGGCACAGCAAAGGGTTAAACGAGCAAACATAGCACATTAGCCTGCGGTCAGGCATCCATCAATCAGCTAGTAAACATAAAAGCTACGCATAAGTACGGTATGTAGGATCGCGAGGGGTACACTTCGCGGCATCAATTTCTTGTTTGAGCGGCACACTTAGCGTTCCTCCACCTATTTCAAGCTTATCTGCGTGACTCAGCTTTTAAATGTGCGATACCATTCAACTGTGTTTCTTTATTTTATATACTTGAAAATACTAATTATCGCACTAAAAATTGTAGTCGTAATTGTCGCGACACATTCCGAAGTCTCTGGATTAGTGAAAACGTTTCTTTATTTCTATTATTTAGCTGATGAAGTTCGATAATCATTGATAAACAAAGATTTATATGATTTGTTATTGGAACTGAAAATGTTCCAAGAAAGATTAATACTGAAGCAAATCCCTTCGATTAAATCGCGAAGAACTAACCTACGACACTACCACTTCTTTGATACGAAACCTTACCTAAATATTTGCTCAAATAAATTTGCCTTAAAACCGCATAAGATTGACCATGGCGGCATGGAATCATTTGATTTTTTAACTAGTATCAAATTTCATCGATAGCTCTTAAGAAATTACATTTACTACGAGTACGATCTTATGTTTTGTCTATCACAACCTATAAATAAATATGATTGAATAACAGGTTTCCAATTTGGTCACCTAATATACAGGGTGAGCAATAAGTAAGGGAATACGTTTGAAGATAAATAACTCTGATAATACGCAACCAAATTCAGTGCGATTTATTGTACCTTGTAGAGCTCGTTTTAATTTAGATTTTTTAACCACAAGAATATGAGTATAATTACGCATTTTACAAACTCTCTACCGAAATGTAAAATTCCGCATTTTCGCGTTTCTCTCCAGCTTTTTACCGCAAGCAGACCAAATGCGCGAAAACCGTGATAATGTGGAATTTTTGCATTTCCGTAGAGAGTTGGTAAAATGAGTAATTTTGATCGAATTCTTGTGATCAAAAATAAAAATTGAAGTAAAAAAAAGCTCTACAAGACGCAACAAATCGTATTGAATTTGATTGCTTATTTCAAAAGATATTTGTCATCAAGCGTGTTCCGTTACTTATGATCACCTTGTGTATATTTTATTGCGACGTTGGGTACGAAAAACTTTGTATTCGCAGTGCCATTAAAGCAATAATTTTGATTTGCTCTCTAATTTTTAGTACCAAAATGTCAAGCCATTGAAATACGCTTTAGTATTATTAATCGTCAGTTTCAGAAAAGATCGATTATGAAAGGGATTAATACATTTGTCTTTGGCCAGTCGTTGAGTTAACTGCTGATGAATACGATTACCGAAGGGACAGTATGATTGCTTTCGTTAGAAAAACGAATCAACTAGTAAAGAAGAAGCGACGGTATACATGTTTTATTCAACGGCAAGTCTGCTTGCTAACTACAGTACATATTACAGTTTTCTTGATTATTTGCGGATTGTAGGCATTTCTTCATTCACAAATCCACTAAAAATTATTAAAAATTAATGTTGTTTTTGACTCAATTCCTGATTTCTTTATGAAAACATTTTATTTTACCTATCTTCGTTTTCACGACATTGATGTTTCGAATTTTCTTCAGTTGACTCTTCATTGCAACGCTAAAAAAATGAAATTTTGCACATTACCACAATAATGTAATGATAACCGCTGATAACAAAAGCTATATTAGAACTAAGATAAATCCGATTATAATCGAATAATAATTTTGAAATAAACGGTTTCAGAAGGAACCTTTAAGAGGATAGCTGAAAGGAAAATTATTTTGCTTGCATATGTATTTTACAGCTGGAGGAAACACTTAACACTATACCAATTTAAAAGTACCCCATTCCATGTATTTACTGTGATTTACAGAACTAAATCATTCCTATTTTGCAAGAAATTTTAGAAGCGTATATCGTTCTTCAGATACCAAAAATTTACTTTTAAATATCATAACTTGAAAGTAAATTGCATCGGAATCGAATGTATTTTTTCGCCGTAAACTGGTTTGTAAAACTTCAGCACTGCTAATGCATTATCTGCCAAATTATTTTAATGTCACACACGATGACTTTTCTCCACACCCTGTACTACTCTCCATTGTTAATAAGTGAAAGTACTTTAACAAGCAATCGCTAAAAATCAGGTAATTTCAGCTGAGCGTTGTACTATTGAAAAAGTTTGCATAAGAATTGTGCCTACCCTTTTACGTGTGACGTTCGAGGATCCACAGCTGTTGATTAAAACTGTTCGTTGCTTTTGTCCATTATCTATGTCAGCAACTCGAACTCTTTTCTCATTATTGAATACGATCTCGATCTTTGCCGTATTATGGTTGCTATTACCATTACAGTTGTTGTCGCCAAAATTTAGTTCGATGCAAAATCCGCTTCCATGACCAATATTATTGAAATTCAGTTGTGCTGTATTTATATTTTTAGCTTTAGAGCATCGATCGTCTCCAAAGTTTATTGCGAGGTTGTTTTTATGAGTTATTGGACTGCAAACAAGTTGTCTTCTGCACACTATATTGTCGAATACTTGGTCTTCAAACGACAAATCGGCTTTGTTTTGGCCCTGGCCGTCATCGCATTCTTCGTCACCAAATGCTAAGGTGATGTTACGACATTTTTGACACTGAGGCAAAGTATCATTCTAAAAAAAAAAAAGCCTCTTTGCATCGAAAGCGTGCGAGTGAGACCGAATAAATAGTAATTTTACAGGCAATACAAGGAATTGCATCATTGTCAGCAGTCATCTTATGCAAAAACCCTTTTTTAATCTTATCATTTGATGTGCTTTGATAATTACGAAACAGCCCGCGAGTTTAAAATCAAGTTTGGACCAAGCGACAATCTCTCTTACGTAATGGCAGTGGGCGTAACAGTAGATCGCTTTGAAGCATTTATGGTATATGGAAAATTATGGCTGCTACAAAATATGTGCAGCAACAAAACCAAAACTTAAAAATTAAGTCTAACCGTTGAATGCACTCTGTCCTCTGAAAGTGGTTTTCCGGAGCCTTTTAGCAGGCCATCTGGATTATCCATTATTGAATCTGAAATACGAATATTTCTTTTCAAAGATTCGTTGAAAAAATACCGTAATTTATACTGATTGAGTTTGGCGAAAAGTAATTTGATAACCCTACAATTACATTCAAAATTGGCCCCAATCAGTGGTGAGCTCCGCGTTCAGACAGATGGTAAAGAACGACGTACTATGCAGCAAATTTTATTACTTAACGATATGATGTTACCCCTTCCTCTTTTCGTTCAGTGCTTACTACCAAAGATCGCCGCGTGATATTTTGATAATTCCGCTACCGAATTCAATTATTCCTTTTTTTCAAACAAAACCTCAGATATCGCTCCTTCCAGGTATCGGCTTAACAACTGCGCAAAGTTTGAGCCGAATCTGTCAACTGGTTGCAAAGTTATAAGCTCATATATGCAGTAAAGTTTTGCATAGCTGTTTTTGGGCTACACTAAGGCTTCACAAAGTACCTCTAAGAGAAAATTTTACGATGACAGCAGAAATCGATACTTCAGACCTTGGGCAACAGTCGACCAATAGACGTCAAAGCTTGACTTAGCCTCCTAACAAAAAATTATTTTCAAATCTCTTTTTTTCTGGGCCATCCTGTATACAGAATGTTTCAGATATTTTTCGCCGATTTGAATTTTGAATAGCTATTGGCTGCGTCCTTCAATTTGAGTTATTCGAACGGCGTTAGATACCCCTGCTCCGCGGTATTAGTTTTTTAAGTTTTCAGAAATGTTCGTGTTGGAACCAAATTATTGTTTTTTGTAACGTAACTTTGATCTGAGATAACTTTTTGGCCCATAATTAACTTTTTTGAGACCTTGGCAACCCGAGCAATTGATTAATATCAAAGTCTAAACATTTTCGTGTTGCGACAAAAAAACCTATCCTGAAGTCGCAACACGAAAATGTTTAGACTTTGATATTAATCAATTGCTCGGGTTGCCAAGGTCTCAAAAAAGTTAATTATGGGCCAAAAAGTTATCTCAGATCATAGTTACGTTACAAAAAACAATAATTTGGTTCCAACACGAACATTTCTGAAAACTTAAAAAACTAATACCGCGGAGCAGGGGTATCTAACGCCGTTCGAATAACTCAAATTGAAGGACGCAGCCAATAGCTATTCAAAATTCAAATCGGCGAAAAATATCTGAAACATCCTGTATACTCCCCAATCAGAAGTATGTAACGCATTGATTGAAGCCTTTGGGTACGAGCCGGAATTTGGTGGGGTACCTAATCTTTGTAACACCCTTTAGCCCATATCTGGTTCCTACAGTGCCACTGGTGAGTGCTGAAAAGTTACCGTCACTTCCACGTTGTCCTTTTGAGGAAACTTCTTTTAAGCCAACTTTCAAAACATGAAATATCCTGAAAGTAAAACATATCATTCAAAGACAGCCTGACAATTTTGAGAGAAATACTCGGGAACGTTACTTGAGGAGATAATTTTAAAGATGCTGATCTGCTCAACCGCGAAATAACACCTGTTAAGGGTTCGATTGTGAAAAAACGTCGAACACCACTTATATTAAAAATCTTTCCCATTTTATGTAATCGCAGATTTATATTTTAAATGTTATGAAAACAAGTTGAGCCTATTTGTAACTACTACTTTTCTCAATAATTTTATGCATCAGTCGGTCGAGTACAGAGGATGACAAAGCGTACGGCAAGAGAAGCGCCGTGGCATATTTCGCCACTACGCACGGGGATTCTGCTATCTTATCTTATAATATCGGCGGAGGTAAACACCACATGATGACTGCATAACCAGTGAAACGCATACAGCGCATGTAGGTTGCATTGCGAAATTCGTTGCACACAAGAGAGCAATATGGCCATCGGAAAACTTAAATGCGCCCTTACTCAATGATAATATACCAGCAGAAATCGCTGTATAACTGCACCACCTATTTAAGAATTACAACGTTGTATTTTGCGCTTCACAACTAATGTGAGACGCCGCATATCACTTTATTTCATTGTCGGTCACTGTCCTGTTAAGTGCTGCTTCACTTGCGATGGAATATAAAGCACACTATCATACTGTAGAACGAATACTAGAGTGTTTTAAGCAGCTCTCTTCTAAGGTCCCAAAAAGTGAATTTTAAAATAGCGCCATGAAAAACGAGTTCAAATATTTCGCTTTTTAAGCATCCTTTTTGATTTTTTACGTTTTCAAATAGTTTCAGTCGTGACATCAAAATACTTTTGAAAGGCTTGATTGGATCTGAGGAATACAAATTTGATAGAAAGTTCGTGAGTCATCTGACCCTATTTTGACGAACCTCTTATTTTTTATTAAATAAAAAGTGCAGAGAAACAGTGAAAATGTACCCATTCATCGACGCTAATTCTTTCACTCATACTTATGCTATTCTACATGGTAACTATCAAGTTCTGTACACGCCGTTTTTTTTCAACTGACTCTAAACCTTTTAAATAAGTTACAATCGGAGAGAGCAACGTCATAGACTAAAACTATATCAACATAGAATACCGGCACAATCACTCAAAATGGCCACCTTTTGCTTTCACACAATCGCAGATCCTTCGTGGAAACGCATCAACCGCGGTACACAGTTATGCTTAAAGAATTTTGCGCCACTGCTTTTGAAGGACTAGCTTCAAAGATTTGAGCAGTGGCTAGGAAGTAGCACAGATCCATCTCTCGAAGATACTCCACGCAGTAAAGTCCAACGCGTTCAGATCAGCACTCACTATTGGCCACTCCGTCAAGCTAATGAGTCAGGATATTGATCTTTGCAAAAAGTTTGAGTAATGTTTGTCATGTGGGCTGGCGCAGGAACAAACTGAAAACGATTCCGTCGACAAAGGCCATTGCGGGTTCCCAAAGTGGTTTTTATTCTGGACTTCACTGTATCATCCAGGACGAGCTTACGGTAGACAGCCGCACTGATTTTGTGCTTTCTTGCGCAAAGTCAGAAGTGTGCTTCCGTCTGCAATAATGGGTGGGTTTCATATCGCGTACTTTAGCTAAAGTACGCGATATGAAACCCACCCAATGTCTGTCCAGACCATCACAGAAGCAAGCATCTGAGCGCGAGTAACACGATCATGGTCTGAGCGATAACTGCAGACTTTGTTGCCCACAGTCTGTAGTTATGAGAGTTCAAAGATTGCTCGATCGCGAAGAGCTTTCTATCAGAGAAGAGAATCAAACGATGACGACCGTTCGCGAATCAATAGAGTAGCGATTGCGATCTTTGCAGCTTAGTTTACTTCGCTTGTTCTGAGGGAAACTCAGCATTATGCATCCTGAAAGACCGAATTTTAAACTTTTTGTTGACTCTTAACCGAAGTGATTTATATTCATCGTTCCTGCCAGTTTTCTCAGCTACTCCTCAAGATTGCTGAGAAATCGAGACCACGCTATTTTGATGGTGGCACTGATCGATCCAGAATTTGATCCACCTGGTTGATGACGATTCCCGTAAGAGTTCGTCTCAAGGAATCGCTTGACGGAATGTTTGATGAAGTTCCGATCTTCCGATTACAGACATTGGGCCGGTTCCATAATCGTTTCCTAAGTCATTCTTAAGTTATGCATTACTTAAGCCCATTATGAAGCATAGCGCTGAGTATCGCTATGAATTGCTTAACTTTAGGAAACGATTATGGAACCGGCCCATTGTTCTGAAACAGCTGGAAGATCTCAGAGGGAGATTTTCCAGTGTCGTGCAGAATGATAACAGCAGATTGACGATTTCATTTGGACAGTGACATACAGTGTAGGGCAAAAATATGCCATTGGTATTTGGTCAATATCCCTAGTTACAACTGATAACTTTTAACGTTATTGCTAATGTAGGTTAACCTTACAGTAATCTGTACAAATTCAGTAATGAATAACAGATTCGTTCTCCCCTCATACAATCAATGTATCAATAACAGCCAAACATATCATTTTCATTGCTGCGCTCAAACTAGTCTAAATTGATATATCCATTTTTGCCCATTCTTCATGCAAAAATTGATTCAATTCGTTCAGATCTTTTGGTTTTCGGTTCTCCATGCGTTGCTTGAGGATTGCCCACCACTTTTCAATAGGACTGAGGTCCAGACTATTTGACGACCAGTTGATTGTTTCGGGTACGTGCTTGTCCAGAATCATTTTCCTACCTGGCTGAGTGCTTCATATCATTGTCTTGCTGAAACCGCCACTGTTCTTCAAATTGCTCATCAGCATCAAGAATGAGATGTTCTCGAAGGATTAGGGCATAGTAGGAACCATCCATAATCGTTTGGAAAGAACGGCATGAAGTTATACTTGGTTGCTAATGGCTCCCAAACCATAATCTTCTGTCTTTTTTTCGGAATTCTCTTGAATTCTGCTTTCGCACTCAGGGTCCAATGATGGATCGTATATCTGAACAGAGGATATCTAGTTCCATCGGAGAATATCGTTTGGTTCTGTTCGTCATCCTTGTGCTGCAATACCCATTCCCCCTCCCCCTTCTTTTGCTTCTGGATCAACGTTGATATTTCTCGAGATGAAAATGTTCTTGAAAGTAAGTTGAGCAAGATGGCGCTGCTTCATCCATCTGAAGACATGCCGGCCTCTCTCCTCATGCAGTTTCGGGGCAATCACTTTCGACATAGTCTTGCTGCTTCTTCAAATTCATTGACAGATCACTCCACTGTCTAAGGGCATAATCTAGTGTGGCCGACCATTTCCACCCCGGTGTTCCATGATACCTAATTCATTGATCTTCGCTATATTATATCAAACAGTACGGTCAGGCATCTTCACGATATGGGCAGTTTCAGCAGTACATCGATAGCCCTGATTCCGGATATGTAATGTGACGGATAGGCCCATAAACAAACAGTAAGCACTCAATTCAACAGTAGATTTTTGGCACTTGAGAAAGTATCTGGCCTTCGCTGCTATGTATGTTATCTACTTGACTATCCCAGTGCTGCTAATACCGTATTTCTTCCAATAGACACCCAGGGCGTCTATTTTTTCAATCAAGGCGTGAGGGGGGCGTCTATTGGAAGAAATACAATATATTTGTAAACAGTCATTCTAAATATATTGAGAGCAGTGCTTTTGCAAAGCTCTTACTCAAATTGGCAAATTTTTTGCACTCCATTGTAGCTCGACTATTAGGAGCTCACAAACTGATGATGGAAATAAGTTCCGTTTGCATTAAGCTTTTTATTGATAGTGAACCCGCACGTGGTTGAACAAGTTAGTATTTTACTACTAGAGGTTCTGTTATGTGCACAGAACCTTCTGTTCACCCAAGCGATACAAAATTACTTGAAAGTGTTAGAGTTCGGTTTCTGCCACTAAGAACTTTTTTGCAAATTGACATTGATTCGGGTTGATAAGAAACATATTTTGTGAGCGGTTTCCTTCACTCTCTGTGCGTGGATTTCGGGCAAAAACTTAAAAATTTTCACGCTGCTCCTGAATCCTTTAGTCATCCAGTTTCTCGACTACTTGATTAACTTTCTTACTGTGCACGCGTTTAAAAGCTGTTAGATGTTTGCTACGATACCCAATGTAGTATGCATTTCTGTAATCAAGTCTCAGCATGGAATTCTCGTGGTTTACATTTAGTTTTCATCCTTTACGTGAGTTAAGCTGGGCTCGTAACCTAATTTGCAGTCAGTGAAATAATTAAGTGTTCGTCATGTGTGATGTATTCTGCAGAGAGCGCTGTTCACACTCATTTTTGTGCAAAAAGTTTTTATCACATACAAACTAGAACAAACATCATATAGCGCATGATAATGAAACCGGGGGCAACGACAAAGTATTTCAGAAGCAGTTGAACTAACTAAAAATGAATGTCAGTTGCCATCCTAACTCCTTGAGGCAAGTTCAAGTTGCGTTCTTCTCACCCTGAAGGCACCTCTTGCGCTCAGGCGGTGATTCATCAGTATCCGAAAGTATGTCGGACGCCTGGCCTGAAGGCGATGCCGTACTTCCCTTGTCAGATTCTGGTTGATCGTCTCTGAAAAGAACGAACAACATCACAGTTAAAGTACAAATACTATATCTACTTTAAACTAATGTACACTGGAAGCGTTCAAACATGCCACTAGTTCCCTTCGACGTTATTCATTCTCCTTAAAGGCAACTCTCGCTACCCATGACCGACTGAGAAGACCGTTTGTTCTCCGACTAGTGAACAATAACAGAAATGGGAAAGAAAGAGTCGTGGCGAAGAGAATATTTCCAAGGCTAATCATAGAAAATGAGCAGTTTGTAAGACGTAAACCTTTTGCGAGACTTAAGATTTGACTCTCATTTACCTTTAATAGTGCATTATACCAAATGGAAGATACTGCTAAAAAGCATTAGTCACGGAATATGGCTCGATAAATGTTTACACCGGGGTATTAGGCTATGGAATTTTGCAAGAAGAACTGTATTCATAAGTAAAACAAAAAACAGGTAGTTCGGAAAGATAGGCTGAGCTCTGTAATGATAAATGTATATGTGCACTTTACAGGGCCCCTAATAGAACATTCTAGAAGTTACAATCATGAGAATTGCGTGACGTGACTTATTCTGAAGCTTTCAAGAACTTTTTAGAAATCCGTCTCCAATGACGCTCGTGCTATGCGGTACAACATAGGAAACATAGCAGTACTAGAGCGCGCGCTGCGACACATTGGGCCGGTTCCATAATCGTTTCCTAAAGTTAAGCAATTCATAGCGATACTCAGCGCTATGCTTCTTAATGGGCTTAAGTAATGCATAACTTAAGAATGACTTAGGAAACGATTATGGAACCGGCCCATTGGAAAGAACTTCAGTCACTGAACAGCAAGAAGAGAACCAGAACAAAGTGTGACGAACACAGAATATGACGAACCGGGTTATTAAGGTAGTCACTAGTCTAAGACTGCGACAGCAAATCCAAGAATATTTTAGTATGAATAGAAAGATATGTACAACTATAGGTAAACTAAAACTATAATGAGACAATGGACCGGTTCCATAATCCTGTCCTAAGTCATTCTTAAGTTATGCACTACTTAATCCCATTATGAAGCATAGGGTTGAGTATCGCTATGAATTACCTAACTTTAGGAAACGATTATGGAACCGGTCCAATGATAGTTAAGCCAACTAAAATCGCACTTCATTTGATAAAGTTAGTAATGAGGGATTGCCAAAAACATGTGCACATCACACTGTAAGGCATGGAATACGGGTTTAAGAGAGAGTATTCGATAATTTGATTCATGGAAGTAGGAGCACAGCGATCTTTATAACAAGTACTAAAGAGAATGTCTATGCGAAATGTGAACGAGAGCAGTGGGGTTTGGGAGCCATTTCCTGGTGTTTTCCTTTGATTTCGCCGTCTACACTCGCATCAATTTGAGATGTTTTGCGTAAGACTGAGATCATTCTGTATTTCACAAATAATGATTCATCGCGCGCGATGCTGCTATGGTCAATAGCGACCGCTACGACAAAATGCATAATCATGCTGGCAGACTACCCTTCTTATTTCGTAATATATCGAACATCACAAACACATCGTTACCAGCTTTTTGTGCGCAGTATTTAAATTTACATCGGCTCCTAGCAGTAGCACCAGGTATATGGAATTGGAATTTCAAGCGTCAAACATAATGCACATAGTGGAAATATTAGCGACATAAATGCACTGATGGCTCTTTGTTGCAGTATGCGTAAACTAACATATACTTCCGAAGTCGTTGGCAACATCTTGCCGCTTTATTTTATGAGTTCGATTTTGTCTAAGAGTTTGATAAACAAATGAGCTGTTATAAAAATGGCTTACCGTGGCTCGACGCTGTTTGGTGTCTTATGTGCCGACGTAAACTCGATTTGTACTAAGCCGCTGTTCTCGTGAAGCGCCAACTCGTTCTTGTTCTTGGCGCCGACGCATTTCTTGTTCCCAAATGTGGCCGTGACCACCGATGGCTTCTGTCGACAGATCAGTCGACGTTTGGGACGGTCTTTCTGATGATGATCAACCATGACTTCTTTCCCATCGTCGTCAGGGATGAACGGGCCATCTATGCCTTTATGAGAACGAACGATTATTAAACAAATGTCAAAAATGCGCTGTACCAGCCAGCTCGTCGCTGCCGGGTATAGGCTGATTGCCCAGACGAGTGCCAAATTCGCCTAGCAGCGTGTTTCGACGCTTTCGCGGACCGATGACTCCGCTGTCGTCGACGTGAGTAGCTGATGGATTTGGCAGATAACAATGTCTGCGATTTCCGCTTCTGTCTCCCCCCTCTTCCTCGTCTTCGCTCGTCATAGTCGTCTTGTGACAAGTTACCAGTTCAGATGTGATGAAACAAACGTTCTGGAGATCGCAAACTCTTGCGCCTGCGACGCGGCCTGTTAAACGGTGATAAGGTTTGTTTGCGCAGCATCGCAAAATTTTCTAAACGCCCGTGTGCTAGCGAATGTTGGTCGCCTAGCATGCGGTAGCGTATCAACTAACGCTAGAAGACGTCTGCGTATCTTTTCGGCATAGTAGCACATGCTCTGACGCTTGTGGTTTGAATGTTAGAATTTCATTATTCCGTACTTCATCGAGTACCGAAAGGAAACAGCGCAAGTCGGAGCACCTGCTGAGACACCCGATGAACGTTTAGAGATGTAAAAGTGCATAAAAATATCAGTGCGAGAAAAGGGCAGAAGGGTGTTGCTAAAGGCCAGAACCGCTCTACCTCCAGCCTTAAATATCTGAGGACATCTTAGAGGATTATCACGTTCGGCAGACTACTTACCGAATGGTGGACAGGGTGTGGGTCCGAACAGTATGAGCTGATTTGTTTGCGTTTGCGTTTGCGCGGTAGAGTTATGTACCATCGTTGTAGTTTATTCAACAATTTGCACGAACATCACCATAACGAAAGCAAGGGAGGACGATCAGGGGTGGAGGTGGACCGAATGATCAATAACAAGCGGACGCGAGGCGCGAAAGACGGCGAGCGACTGTGTCGTCAAAGACACAGAGTAGAGTTTATTTATACCGCTATATCGATTATATCGGTAATTTCAGCCAGTCCCAGAGCATGTCTTCCATATAGTAAAGCTCGCTTATACCGATAATTTTGACAGTTCCATCAAGTACCGGTGTAAACGAATTTCACTGTATAAGTCGGAAAAGTAGAGATTGACGCGGTGGTACATTCTTATACGACAGATTGCAGTTGAAAAGGGCAAACGAGGGCGCACGGACGGCGTGAACACCAAATAACAAAACGAAGTTCAGTAGAGCTGCTCGGACAGTCAACGACTTCCCCCGTGATAGAGGCGTAAGGTCTGCACCGTCTCAGCCGTGCTTGTATCAACCCATCCCTAGCGAAACCAATACCACGCGATACACGGTACAAGCACATACAACGAAGTATGGCTATTCGCAGTTAACTATTTTGTTATAGTGATCGAAAATTCTGCAAGTTTTTTCAAAAGTTAGAGTTGAAAAAATGCGCAAAAAATCACGACCACCCTGATACTTTCCAAACAGAACATAATCACCGACCGCCACATGCAGCAGAAGGGGAAAAAATGTATGTAATATTAACTTATTAATACCGGTTTCGGAGTTTTACTGTTCTGTTTCCAAGAGATCGATGATTTTCTGTTTTGATGTTGCTGTTGTCTGTTGATGGAATGGTGTCCAGTTTGTCGTCCTATTCTTTGCTACAAATGCACTAGCTGATGTCGCCGCGTATGATTTCAAGAAAACGCAAACGGAGGTTGTTCTGACTGGCCTCAGGGACAAAGTGCCAACCGAGAGCGACGATGGTGACGGTCGTTTCTCCATGGGAGGACTTCAGCCCAGTGAAGACGATGAGGACGACGCCGAGCGGGTGATTAATGGCTGGGCGACACATGTTCTGAAACTGTTCTCTATCTTCCATCCAACTTTACCACTTTGCAAAACATTCCAGGTTCAGCAGTTACTGATAAAGCATTTATGCACATTTAATATGCAAACTAATATAATATTACAGGTCAAACGCTAATGCGCAGCTTTAATATAATTAATGAGCAGTTATGTGATGCCGGGAATTAAATGAGAATCGCTGAAAAATCCATAATCTATTGTCTTGCTTGCACGTTTACAAAGAGCGGCTTTTCAGGTTTTGTTGAACCTTGTGGACTGAGTCGAATCGGCATTCCCTGAAAATCATACTTCATACCGATTTAGTAGTTGTAGAGACGCCGTCGCGCAAAGATATATGCCCCACTTTAGCAAAATATAGGCCTAATCCGAGGTCAACTGACCAAATTTCATATTCCGGTCATAGACGATCTTGCATGGAAAATTTGAGACGCAGTAAACTGATCTCAGATTTCAATAGGTGGGCTTTAGCGATATAAAGTGCATTATGAAATCATGCCTGTGACGGATCGCTGGGAAGAAATCGAAAGCGCTTGATTAGGAAAGCCACAGCCATTTTGAGTTCAATCTGTGCGAATCGCATTCCGATACAGTTTCTCGGTCCGTAGCCGAACGGCAAAAACGCTAACGGATCGCGTTTTGCCTTCTCTTCTGGGGTAAATCTAAAAATTTTTGCGTGACAATGTAGTACATTAATGTATATAATGTATGTAAGAATCTCATAATGTGAAAATAATTCTGCGAATTCATAAATTATTTAGCTTCTGCCCGTATAAATTTACTTGCGGTATTTTTTCTTTAACTTATTGCATATGAGGAAACATCGAAATTATCGGTCAATAGTAACTTAGCTGCAAAATCAGAGCGGCAGTCATACAAAACACCAGCATATATCGTTTTGCATCTCGTAGATATCACATAGGCTGCTTTTTCTGGATGAATTTTTGAAGTAAATACTAAATATTTTTTACCAAAAGTCACTCAAAGAAGTTGAACACTTCCTTATGTGAGCTATATCTTAAAGATACAAAAGAAGCATACTTTACAGCGGCTACATTATGCAATTCCTCCCTTTTAGCAGATTATCCTAAAAAACGCCAACCTGTCAGGGTCAAATTTGTAAGGATCAGGATAGTTCTTCTCGTCGTAATGGATGACGTAAATTGGTGCGCTAACCGTAACGCCGCGTTCGATTTTTATTCCCTTGATCGTGATGTCCTTCGAACACTCGCGATTGACTCTGAAAATTAAAATACGATAAATAGGTATGATAAAGTAAAAAAGCGTTTGGAGATAAATTTGATTGCACTGTGGAGGAGTGATGTATCCTTTTTTGTTCGATGCTTCGCGTCTTCTTTCAGAAGACTGTATCCTCATTAGAGCTTCTGTCAAAACTATGACTCTCTACACTTATTAATACCTAGAGTTTATTTCACATCTTTTCTCTCTTCTCAGTTGCAAAGCAATTATGACTCGAAGCAAGTCCATTTATATCAAATTAGTCATGCGAAAAATTAATTTTATCATCTTGTAATAATGTAAGCCACCTACCTTTGTGAAGGAGAATACATTCTTAGCGTTTCGTTTATTACTTGCTCGATATAGTGAAGTTTTTGAACATGCTCATACGAAATTTCGGTCTGAAAATCNATGACATTCTTAGCGTTTCGTTTATTACTTGCTCGATATAGTGAAGTTTTTGAACATGCTCATACGAAATTTCGGTCTGAAAATCAACTGCAGCAATAAATTCAATGTTAAAGGTTGCACACGTTAATACTTCTGCGCAACAAAAAAGCTGGATGTACTTTAGCAAATGGAGGCACCCACTGCGCAGAAAAACTGTCGAACATTTAAGTAAGTAAAGTTTTAGTCGTATTATTTAGAAATAAACATATGAAATAAAGCAAACAGTCAGTAAGCAATCATTACGAAATTTAATGCATGATTGCAACAGAGAGCTTGAAATGCCTATTTGACGTTGCGTAAACGTACAATATTCCACCATTTACCCTACGCTGTTCTCTGTTATAATTTCGAACAGAAGCACGCGGACGTCGATTCAGTTGAACATTAATCTTACCGTATCTCCTAGAACGTCGCAAATTTCGTCGAAACACTTGTCTTGAATTTCAGGGTGCAGTGATAGGAGGTAGAGGGTAAAATGTAAGGTGAGTGATGACGTTTCAAAGCCCGCGAGAAGAACGATCAGACATTGGGCGATTGTCTCGCGAAGGCTCAACTGAAGATGCTTTCCACCAAGGTTGTTGTTAGCAATTTCTTTGTCCTCCAGGTCATTCTTGTTCAATTTCGAATCAACCACAGTATTCAGTAGCAGTTGCAAGAAATCCGGCTTCGACTACAATATATCTGATATTTCAAAAGCCGTAGCATATATGTTAAATTAATTTTCGCGCAAAATACAGACATTTGCATGCTCCTTTTGAAATTACAGTCTTAATAAAAAGCAAACGTCGGACAAATCCACAATACTGGGCTCCACCAATATGCTGATTTTAAGCGGCTTTTATTATTGGCGTATTTTAGAAAGTCAAAATTTTCGCTGCACGTTTTTAAACAATAGTTTCCTGACGGAAAATGTTTTGATAAAACCTATTGACAAGGAGACCTAACAACAGGTACAGATGGCGCTTATTCATTACGAGTGTTCCTTTGTGAAGTGGTTCGAGTACTATTCCTCCGCAAGTACTGCGGAAAAATCAGCGCAGGCTGTCATTTCTGTCACAAGCAAAAGAAGCAGAAATTCGGGGGCAATTGTAAAAAGCGTTCCGATTGATCGATTCTGACGTGAGTGTGTTGTTTTCTCTTTACCCACTTTAAAATCGACCAATCAGCACGCTTCCCAAATATCGTTCGCAAAAGTATTGTAAAATTGGTTCCACGGACAGCGCGCAGAAGAATCTGTGCAAATTTCGCGTGTGAGAATAGGCATGTCGTACACAGTTATTTTAATAAAGGCTTCGAGCATTGCGATACATTACGCGCCGTGCACTCTGTATTGTTTTAAGCATGCTTTGTTCATCAACAGAGTATTCAGTCCGCGCTGTTTTACGTGATAATGACGGGTTGGTCTGTAGCTCTAAATCACTACGTGTAATTGTAAACAGTTTACCATTTTTGGTCTCTCTTTGCGTTCTTTGATAACTGAAGTCAGCATGGTTGTGAAGAATTCATCTGCTTCAGTGAAGAGTAGATTAAAATTGAGTGTTCGCTCGAGTAGGCCAAAAATTTGAGGGAAAAGCACTGAAATTCAAAGTCGTCATGAGTTTAATGAGCATTACTCAGTCAGCTCTACAAAAATAATCAATTGTGATCAGTCCGAGAGAGACTATGGTGAATACTTTTAAAAATAACAAACGTACAAAAGAGCATTGCTTTTGGATCTGTCATCTTGATACCAAAAATCTCTTTTGCGAATTTAATAAAGGGACTGAGTTCGTCGTGCTGCGCGTCTACGTCGATGGCAAATGCCGACTTTGCAATCACGTCCATTGAAAATCCACCGCATACGCTGAAAAGACTCACTAACATATTGTATCCCACTTACATTATTTAATTTTCCATTCAATCTTCTTTTATTCGACCTTACCTTACTTTTAGAGCCCATCAAGCAATAGATAATAACTCTTTGAGCGATATCTCATGATATGAATTTTTCAACTAACGCAGCAAATTCCAATACCTTCCCTCTGGTTAAGCACTATGTAACTTGTGTACAGCTCATGCTGATTAATTATTGCTCGAAAGTGATCATTAATCTACCATAAGACACAGGAAAGAGATGAAAAATTGAGAAAAACTACTACAGATATAACCAAACAGCTGAATAAAAATAAGACTTTCGGTTATCTGACGGACAATAATGATTAAATCGTTTAGAATTGAAAAATAATCCTTAAAAGTGTACCTTTTTAGGTCCATCGGCTTCTCATTATCCACGTGCGCTGATACTATTTCGCCCATAATTTTCAAGCAGTCATTGAAAAGAAATGCCAGCTATAATAACAGGTCAACACTTTAGGCGCGTATTGTTTATCTGGCGTGCTTTCCAGTTGAACTTTCCTCGAAAAAATGAGACTAGTCTTCGGCTGGCCGCCTAAAGCGCCTTTAAGTGATATCCCTACTTCCACCCGTCCACGTCTCTATATTCTGTCTGTTTGTCACTGAATATCAGGAATTTGCGACAAGCAGTGTGTATATGCGGTAATATCTTCATGTGTGTTCGAGACTCAAATTACTGCGGCCTACACTTTCATGGCAATGAGACCGTCACATCGCTTTTGTGCGCTAAAATTAGTTTTCTCGTGTAATGTGTTAAGGCTTAAGAGGAAAACTAATGTAGGCAGCACAAGTAATTTATTTTCCATTAAGCTTTCTCGTTCAACTTGAATGCTTGCGCACACATAACTCAGGCGCGAAAATTATTACAAGCCCTGTTTTTCTGTGCGACATAGTTTAGCGGTCAATGGCTTGCATGTCGCGCTTATGATTTTAATTGTTCAATACAAAAGATAATGATTTGATTCTTGCGCTAGGATTCAAATCGTGTTGTTCGATTTTTATAAACGCAATTGAGATGCGATCCCACATGAATCAATTCTTACATTTTTCATCTTTCCCGTAGTAAATGCCGGAGTGATCGTACTGCGAACATCCTTCCAGTGCTGATCTTCCAAAACGGTTAGCACTTTGGCCAAGAGAGCGTTACTGCTATTTCCTCTATTCTGACCAGGCAATCTGGCGCTGAAACAGAAGAAAAGTATAATAATAACAGTAAACTATGTCCAAGTTAAGGTACTTTGTCAGGATTTCTTTTTGCGGTATCACACGCTAGCTTAGTATTAATAACGACGGCGTGTGAAGGGCGCCAAATGACTGCAAGAAAGCAACTTACGCAGCAAAGCGGCGATTAACGAAATGGGAGAAATTTTTGACGAAAACATGGCGAAGAATGTCGAGATCCGCCACCACCAAGTCGGGCTTCTCAAACATAAACGTCCTGCAAACTGGAATATTATTTGAACATCAAATAGATGAAGGAAACTACGAATAATATTTCAAGGACTTGTTGACAGAGCCACAGACTAAATTATAATTAATAAAGACTGACAAATATTGAGACGGCAGCCGCGTCACGATACCTTCTTAGGGCAATTTTTTAGGATCAAATTGTAGTGTTCGTGGTTTAAGCGCATTCTCATAGCATTTTTTAGGAAATGCGCGAATACGATATAAAATGATTGTTGTGCAATTTGACAGAAAAAGCCATTTCAAATGCCATATTCAACCTAGCAGAGCATACGGCTTTTATCTCAGATGATATAAATAATTGTCGACAACGAGGGAAGCGCTCGATAATAGCAAAAGTGCGGCAACACGAAATGCTGTCCCATTTGCTTGCCTCAAGCACAGTTGATCTTTCGAAATATTTGCTTCTCAGATCGATTACCATATATTAGAGCAGCATTTAGAGCAAAACGAACCCGAAAACTGGTCCATATTGTTCGCGCCATTCCGCATCAATTGTTTTCAAGCCTCTGTTCAACGCCGGGGTGTGGCCGAAGATGATCGACGACGGAGGAGATGGAATTCCTTGGCGTTTCCAGTAGTTATATCGATATTTCACATAGCTTAATATTGTTTCACAATTTTCACTTTAATAAGAATACTTTCTATTTCAATGAAATCAATTAGATCAACGTGAAAAATGTCCTCGTTGAATTTGAAAGTGGTCTAATCATTTTAGAAATCATCCC